>CABFPE010000772.1:8476-20691 GCA_900660155.1 Hofstenia miamia
GCCAATTAATTAATAGAAAAATTACTGCTAATAAATTGTACAAATAATTAACTAATCATAATCATGTGGTTTTACAATTAATATTTATATCAAAATTCAGTCTTCTTTCATTCCTTTGCTTCTCTTAATTTGACCACACATGATTCTGAATTATGTTACACTCCCCCTCCAGCATAGCTAATTAAGGATTACGACTCTTTCTCCATGTACCATTTCGACTGCCTGTTTTATCATCATGTTCGCTTCCAGCATCTCCCATTCAGTCTTTTCATACTTCTCTTCTTTAGTTAGTTTCAACAGTACTTCCTTTTCTGTAGTCACCAATTTCTTATGTCTCAGAAACATCAGATTTCTTAGCTTACTCGATATTGTGCACATACTGCGTAATTTGTTTAACTTTCCATTAAATTCTTTGTAGTACTTCTCGTATAGTTTCAGCCCTTTGATTGCTATCATCAATGTCATTATCACATCTACTCTACTTGTGTGAGCTAACTCGGGCTTTATTGTTGTGTTTGGGTAAAAGAACTCATAGGTAGATCTTAATGATTTCGAAATAGAAGCTTTGTCGTAGAATGCACTGATGTTGTTCCGTACTTCCTCTCTAGTTATTTGATCTGGGTCGTTTTTCCCCAGTCACACCATTGTTATTATCTCCACTTGACGCATTACATCATAATATTGATAAGTCAGGCTCCAAAGTTCGCCCCACACTATGTCGTTTATTCCAGAGAATAACATGACTGTTTGCATCTCTCTTTTTTCAATCTCGTTCTGCATCTTCTTTATTTGTGTATGTATGGTGTCGCCTTTGCAAAACAGGTCTTATGGGGTAACTTCTCCTTCAATATACACTCTTTCTTTGTTATCATTCCGTATTAATATGTCTTTCAATTTCCTATATCGTTCATCTCTGACAATCTTCTCCGCTTCTTCTAATTTGTTCATATGAGCCTTCCATTTTGGATGTAGTTGCCATTCCAAACATAGCAGGGTAATTATTCTTACTCGTTTTAATGTTTTCCCAAAACATGTTCGTCAGACCATGCTTCATGAGATTCGACGCCGTTTCAGCTTTTATAACAATTTTTGAAGTTATACATTCTATGTCAACTGCCAATTGATTTTGCGGTTGTAGCATCTTTTTAATTTCTTGCTTTGTAAATGCTTCAGTACACAACATCTTTATCATTGATTTTGTTTCTTTTTCATAAACTTCGCCATAGATTCTTTGCACTATATTGTCCATTTTCTCTCTTCTAACTGTTATTTCCACCAATGACCATTCATTGTCCGTATCCACCCATGATATCTCACTAGGCTCTCTTTCACCCCATTTTTCCATGTTGATCTTATCTATTTCTTTTTGAGTTTCCGGGTTTAATGCGATTGTGTTTGTTTGTAACAAGATTTCTTCCATCCTCATTTCCTCTTGTGACTTACTAACCATCTCGATAATTTCTATGGGTTGATTCTCTTCTTCTTTTCTCATTATCTCTGACTTTTTAATAATTTTCGTGTATGCGCACTGAGGATACTTGCAAATGTATTTCCTCATCTCTTGCGTAATCATCTTGTTAATTTCTTTTTGTTCAATTGCTTTGATAGTTTCCAGTGTGCTAGCACTCTCTCTCTTAATCAGATTGCATGTTGTTAGCCATGGTTGCTGCTTTAAAGATTTTAATTTCGTATTCGAAGTTGCACCCCACATGAATTTCTTGGCTTCGTCATTTAGTATGTCTATCTCCACAGGACATATTCCTGTTTTGTTGGCAAGTTCTACCACACTCGGCCTGCCTAATGTGTGTTGTTGTGTCAGCAGCTGCGTATAAAATTTTTCGAACTTTTGTTGCACTTTTTTAGTCGGCGATAGTGACAATATCTCCACGTACTGTAAAAGCCACTGTTTCACATTGACCGGTATAGGTGCTACTGCTATTTCATACTTTTTATTTTTCGCCATGGCCTTCCGTTCTTTTCTCCTTATCAGCAACACCATCTTTTCATTGTTCGTCAAGGCTATACTCAATATCCATATCTATGTCCGCGCTCTTATATGTGGTGCATTAACCTCTTTGAAAATCATGTTTCTGAAATTTTGTTTTGATTCCATCTCGTACGCCATTCTAATTTCCATCAATGCCATCTCGACTGTTTTGTGATATGTCTTTATTGGTGATATAATGTCAATCTTCGGCCATTCTCCATGTACAGGCTTTTCAGTTTTCATTTCTCTCCACGCATTCATGATACTTCTTAGATGTTCCAGTGTCTGGTTCATGGAACATTTTACGTACAGGTTTCCTGTTTCTTCCAGATTTTCTCTTATTCCAAGCATCTCCATGGTTTTTACTTGATAATACATATTGATTGCTATTTTTGGCTCAACCATTATCCTCTCTGCTGGCGCAATGTTGTTTATTTGCAAATCCATATTAATCATCTCTGAGATCGCTTCACCGCTTTTCTCCATTATAAACACATTTTCCAATTTTTCTTCCAAGTTTTGTAGGAATTCTGGTACTTCCTCTCCTTCTCTCGTTCTGACTATTATTATCACTTTTGTCTTGTATTGTTTAGCCATTCTTAGCATTTCTTCAATATGTTCTTCCAAATTTTTCGATACCATTTCCGCTTGTTTAGTGAAGTATATCATTGTTAAGTGGTCTTTGTCTAAATTGACCTGTTCACATTTCTCTATCAGCTTATTTTTATTTTTAATTAACTTCTGGACATCTTTTAATGTGAATTTTTCTTCAAACGTTATATGCACTGTACTTTTGAAGTAAGGCTGGTTGAATGTTTCCTTCATGTCTCTTGAATATGCTATGATTGTATTGCACACTGGTCTATTTTGCTTGTTGATTACGATGGGAATCGCTGATGCCTCTGTTTCTTTTGTCACTGAGTTTTGTTGTAAGAAACGTTTTGTCTCTGGTGACAAGTTATCCTGCAAACTATAGCGTATTTTTCTGTTTGCTATAAAGTATGGGTGGATTTTATCTTTCCCAATTTTCGTCATTCTACTTTCTCACTCCTCTGATCTGGATGATTTTGTTGTGGTAGATGACTGCCTGTGAGAGAATGGGTGTGAACTGTGAGTAGTAAATGAACTTGTTGACGGTTGTTCCGAAATATCCATTTCTGAGTCTTTGCTGATTTCTTGAATGTCTGGGTCAACGTATCGACCACAGACTTCAGTACCTGCTGCCTTTAATTGCAGTCAAGGACTTATTCTCGTAGCTTTGTACTCTCCGTCCTTTAATTGACTTCGAGTTCCACTGGATTTGGGGGAGTGTTCCATTGATGAATTATGTTACAATATTCGCACAGAATGATGGAAAATCAAAAAATTATTTCATTTCATGTTTGTAGTGTTTGTGTAAACTATACATTTTGTGTTTTTAATTAAATAAATCTATCAATATTATTTTTCCAAGTTGTAATATGTAATGCATTGTTCAGTTTTTATGGAGATTGAGTAAAAGATGGTGAAATTTCTCCATCACAGATAATTTGTAATAAATAACCTGTGCTTTGAACACTTTTTAAATTTTAAATTCAACAATGACTCCAAAAGCTGCTAGCAAATCTATTGCTCAAAAATCTATCAATGATAATCAGAGCAAACAAGAGGAACTCTCACAACCCAAAAAAATTTTTTTTAAAGCTAATATTACCAAAGGCCATGTATTCTGCAAACACTGTGGGTAATGTAGTTCAACCAGAGATGGTCAACAGCCTCAATGAAGTTTCTGAAGAATGTCAGATGAAATATATCTGTTAGAGAATTAAAAATTGGCAAGTGGCAAAAAATACACAATGCATATAACCTTCAGACAAAGTATGGCCCTGCAGTAAAAATTATACTGGAAAATGGCAACTGCTTCTTCCTGCTTAATGTTATGCAGAGAAAGCTACAGGAGAAAAATATAAGATGTTTATCAGACCTAAAATTTGACGTGGTAAGGATAAACCACCAATATATTCAGGTGGCAATGCACAAACTGTATTTAGATTTAGTATGTAAAAATATTTAGAATAAATAAATATTTACCAAAGATTTTTATTTCAATTGTTAAAAATTAGTAGTTATTAGTGAAAGAAAAACTTGATTTAAGAAACATGTGGTAAATTCTCAGTGTTTAAAATTTTTTAAGAAACATACCTTTAGCAGAAAAAAAATGCAATTGAAATAAATAAAATTTTTTATCAATTAAAACTGAATTTCTATTAAACTTAAAACTTGATAATAATTAAAAAAGCAAAACAAATAAATATTTGTAATAACTTGGCATTGTTAGACCAAATGGTAATGAGCGAATTAAGCTCATATTCATAAACCAAATAGTCCTTTTTTTGTAAAAGAAATTTTATTTACAACTCTGGATATGTTTATTGAGCATTTAATTATAAAACGAGTTATATTAATTCACTTGTAAGTTTTCTAACTGTGCAGTTTACCTATTTTTCATTGTTTGAAGCCATGAAGAGTCAGCATGTATTATTTGAAGTTCAAGGGAATGCATTCAATAATATTTACTATATCAAACAATTACTATAAAATCCATTTCTAATATAGCCAAATTAATTGACTAATGTTGTAGTAATGAGCCACCTTTTGCATTGTACCATTCTTTTTAACAACCTAAAAATCATTGCTAGATATATCAGATTCGCAAATAGAATGGTCCAGGAGATGTGCTCCAATCCAAATAAATCATCAAAAAATTTCAAAGATAAGAAAAATTTTCCTGATGCTTCCTCCTGTATTAAATAAGTTTCTTTAATTAAATTATGGGATATTGCAAACAAATGGTTAGCTTTTGACAAAATTCAATGTCTGTTCTTATTTGAGTAGTTCATTCAATAAAGTTCAAAGAGATATTATTTAATAAATCACTCCTAAATTGCACAATTATGAATTTGAATAACTTGCCATTATATATAAGAAAACTAGATAAGCGGAATGTATAAATGGAAATTGGGGATTACATTTGCTCTCATTTACTGCAAAATTAGCAATAAGGCTTAGTTAGGATATAGTTTTCATAATTTGTGTAACTAACAACAATTTGAAATATTTGTAAATATATTGTAGATATCAATTTCTGTAAATATTCACTTTTGCTTTGTGCATTGTACTTTTTTGACACTGTTGTTGCAGTTGTTGTTTTATCAGCACTTTTTAGTATAATTGTTTATATACAATATTGCAACAATAAATATTTCTTCGTTCATTACTGGTCGCAAACTGGATTGATTGCTTGGGACAGGGCAGAATTTAACGTATTTGAGGAATCTATTTACATAGAATGAATCTGTTAACATTATTTGTTCCTCCAATGGGATTACGAGCTCCTCATTACCTGAACATTTGGAATTAGAGAATTTAAAACTTTTTACAGAAATTACATTTTTGATGAAAAATTGAGATTCTTTGCATTATAATTTAGTATAAATTTTATGAGTAGTTAAAATGGCTAGGCAGCTACATAATATATTATGATTAGACTACATTTAAAGTAGATTGATCTTAATTTTTATATAAGCTTGCATAATTGCAATTGTCACAGATCTTCAATTTTTTCTAATCATTGTAGGTATCCAATATTCAAAGGATTTTCTGCGTAATGTTTTTATGGTTTGTAGTTTGACAAATTTTCAAAGCCAGCGGATTTGTAGAGTTAGATTGAATTGATTTTGTTTTTGATATTTTCAAATTATTTCTCACAGATATAGAATTGTGATTGTTGAATATATTTTTTAAAGGATTGTTTATTCACAATTTTATTGGATATTAAATTTAGGTGAGGTAATTATTTATGTATATCTGCATAATTCTAATAAATATGCATTACACTCTATATGTGTATGCAATCAATAAATTGTTGGAGATATTAAGTTTTGCTTTTTAGTTTATTGAAAAAAATTGTTTGAAAGTTGCATCTTCAAATAATATTGAATTTCAAAAAAAATTATTGAATATGAGATTCTTCAATTGACTGATACTATAATGCAATTTTTTAAGGTAATCGTAATGAAATATAGCAACTCTATTTCATCAAATTCGTCTGACTTTGTACACTATAAAAATATATCTTATTGTAAATTATGTTGTGATTTTCAATTGTTAAATGTTTAGTAAGTGAAAACTTTCATTGGTTTTGAATAATGCAGTGAAGATATTATTAATTTATATACTTATGTCCCATCATAGTAGAAATCCGTTTAAAACTTAAGATATAATAGAGATATAATTACGAAAAACTGGTTGAATGCATACATTAATAAAACTTGATAATTGTAGACTGGATAAGGCAAATATGCACTACCGTATTTTAAAAAAAATATTGAGAATGTAATATGAAGTCATTCATGAAAAACATATTTAAATGATTTCTAGTAAATATAAAATTTGATAATTTTTTCGAAAGAATGTTAAGATAAAATCAGAGATTCACTATTCAAATAAATGACTACAATTAAAAAAATGGGCATTTTATATATAAAATTTAAACAAAAATTCAAAGATGGTGGTAGCATTGAGGTCATTAATTTACAATAGAGTTTTACGCAAAAGCAGCTCTAGCTACTGAGCAAGCTGATATAATGTTCAATCAAGCAAAAATTCACATTTGGCTAACCATTTATTATTTTGTTATGTTCTTTTAACGATTTGATATTTTTAATGTTTTGTTTCACTAAATCTTATTAATTGATAACAATAGTTTATAAATATGATACTCTTTCAAAGTTACACTCAGTTGAAATAATGTAATTAAAATGCTTTCAATGATTTTGAGATTTTTGCTTCATTATTAAATTCCCTCAATGCTTTGCTACAAGCAAATTTCAATTAAATTAGGTATAGGAATATATAAGTTTTTGCAACCATTATGATTCTGTAATAAAACAGATTTATCTGAATATACAGCTGTGTGTATCTTCCATATTGCGATATACATTATTGCTCTCAATGGCATTTAACTCTTTCAACCACAAGTTTTAATCTTCTCTATAATCTAAAAACGACTTAATTCAAATGATATGGAAAATGTTTAGATTGTCTTCAAGTCGATGCAATATTACTAATGTCCACAATCAATACATTCCTACTTTATGCTTTATGATTTTGAGTTACCCTTTACAGAAGAATAATCTAAGACAAACAATTGCTAACATGTACAAAGGTNNAGCAAAAATTCACATTTGGCTAACCATTTATTATTTTGTTATGTTCTTTTAACGATTTGATATTTTTAATGTTTTGTTTCACTAAATCTTATTAATTGATAACAATAGTTTATAAATATGATACTCTTTCAAAGTTACACTCAGTTGAAATAATGTAATTAAAATGCTTTCAATGATTTTGAGATTTTTGCTTCATTATTAAATTCCCTCAATGCTTTGCTACAAGCAAATTTCAATTAAATTAGGTATAGGAATATATAAGTTTTTGCAACCATTATGATTCTGTAATAAAACAGATTTATCTGAATATACAGCTGTGTGTATCTTCCATATTGCGATATACATTATTGCTCTCAATGGCATTTAACTCTTTCAACCACAAGTTTTAATCTTCTCTATAATCTAAAAACGACTTAATTCAAATGATATGGAAAATGTTTAGATTGTCTTCAAGTCGATGCAATATTACTAATGTCCACAATCAATACATTCCTACTTTATGCTTTATGATTTTGAGTTACCCTTTACAGAAGAATAATCTAAGACAAACAATTGCTAACATGTACAAAGGTCTAAGCATTCAATTATAATCGAATAGTAACTCAACCCTATTGTGCACATTCTCATTGTGATAATATTTTTATGTATGGTTTCTATAAGCTTTGAAACTATTTGAATATATGCATAATGATACTAACTGTGTTTTGAATTTTTCCAACTATTTACAAGCCCATATTTTTTATCACATAATATCATACAGAAGTTTGCAAAATTGTTTCATAATTTTTAAAAGTTTGCTATACTGATGATATAATTTGAAAACATTTCAATTTTTCTTGAATATTGAAAATTCATTGTATTCAGTTCTAAATATTGTAGACTCTAATGCATTATATTAATTCAAGATGTTTTGATGATGCCAATGTACTTGTAATAATTTTAATATTTTTTTTGTACTTATTACGAATATCTTAGAATGGGTAATCTGAAATTTCTAAAATATTGTGTAGTATATTTCATCGATTGTTGCATTTAAATACTATTCATTTAAGAATGTAATAAATAAGTGTAGAGTATAGCTAACATATTGGGAAATATTACGTATAAAAAACATCGAATATTACCAATTTAAATAAATATTTGAAAAAAATTAGGGAGAGGAAATTGCATATTTTAAAATTGATTGAAAAATTTGTAGTAGAGGAAACTGCAATTTAAGTTAAATGGCATTTCTGCAGTATTCTTGACATTAAGTTCCCACAGCTGCCATTTGCTCTACCCGTGATAAATTTTATGTAGACCAGACAGTAAAATTCTGCCATTTTCTTTACCTTTGGCGAGGTAGAGCATGCTGCAGAATTTATGGAAAATGTAGAGCAAGTGGCAGAATTTTGCAGTTTGCACTACTAGTTGTTTGGCATTCATGTGTTTAGTTTCTGCCCTTGGTATATTTGTTTTTTCCTTTGTGTGTTTAGTTTCTGCCCTTGGTATATTTATTTTTTCCTTAGTTTCTGCGCTTGGTATATTTATTTTTTCCTTCATGTGTTTAGTTTCTGCCCTTGGTATATTTATTTTTTCCTTCATGTTTTTAGTTTCTACCCTTGGTATACTTATTTTTTCCTTTGTGTGTTTAGTTTCTGCCCTTGGTATATTTATTTTTTCCTTCATGTGTTTAGTTTCTACCCGTTGTATACTTATTTTTTCCTTTGTGTGTTTAGTTTCTGCCCTTGGTATATTTATTTTTTCCTTCATGTGTTTAGTTTCTGCCCTTGGTATATTTATTTTTTCCTTAGTTTCTGCCCTTGGTATATTTTATTTTTCTTCCCTTGGTATATTTATGTTTTCCTTCATGTGTTTAGTTTCTGCCCTTGGTATATTTATTTTTTCCTTCAATCTGTTTTGTTTCTACAATTTGTATACATATTTTTTCCTTCATGTGTTTAATTTCTGCACTTTGGAATATTTATTTTTTCCTTTGTGTGTTTAGTTTCTGCCTTTGGTATATTTATTTTTCCTTCTTGTGTTTATTATTATTTCCTTTTGGCATTTTTTTCATGGTTTTATTACAATTCTGAAATTTAGATTATATATATATATATATATATATATATATATTNTATCTATATATATATATATATATATATATATATACATATATATTTATTCTGAATCATAAAAAGATTCATTGCAAAGAGAATATGTCATGAATGTTTAATGTTGTTCCCTCATGAGCCAGTCAAGTCTTTTTAATATTCAGTGGCCCATCAATCTCTGGAAAAACACATTTGTTGGGAAAATTGATTGACTGTAATTATTTTAACAAGTTCTCAAAGTCCATAGTATTTTATCGTCATTTCCAAAGTGGTGTTTATAATAAATTAAATGCAAAAATGAATCAGGTTGAATTTTTCAATGAATACTTGGAAAATTTGATATCTGAAAATTATGTTAAGAACAGTCTAATTATTTTTGAATTCACAAACTTTTGCTAATTTAGTGTTAGCTGGAAGACATTAAAATTGTGGTATTGTATTAAGTACGCATTCTATATTTTCAAAAGGATGCTATTCAACTCTAATTAAAAAAAAATGCTTCTAGAATGTTTCTATTCAACTCAGTATGCAACTGTTTACAAATGAAAACTCTAGGAGCTCAGATAAATATTATGTGTGAATTTGTTACTACATATAAAAAAGCAGTTAGTAAACCATATGATTATTTGTTTATAAACTTTGCTCAAGACATACCAGACGAATTACGTCTATCTACAAATCTTGAAGGAGTGCAAAAAGTTTATGGATTTAATCAAAGAGCCCGCCATTTACAAGTTCCTAGCTGTCTGCTCCAGAAAAACTAAGTTAGTTTTGCTAGAAGACAAAGAAATTCCAAATTTAATATGCAGCATTGTCTACAATATACAACATGGAATCATTCCACTAGGAGATGAACGAAAAACATTTTTAAATCTTCGTCAATACACAGAGAAAGCACTACTAAAAAATCAAGTGTTCGAAAAATTTCAATATTAAAAACTTAAAAAACTCAAAATGGTCCTAAATTTTTCAATTGTCTATTACGCATTATGATTAAATTTATTTTACATGTTATTCTATAATGACAACAGTTGAAATGGTGCTTATTTCTTTGGAAAATTACAATCATTTAAAAGAATACTACAATTAGTTGGTCAACAATGTTATAAAAAACGATACTACACAACAAAGATCAACGATTAATGATGATATACAAGTAAAATTAAATTCTGTTCAAAACACCTACCCTGATGTACAACGCCAGTACAATGATGATGATTTGAAAAANTCTATCTACAAATCTTGAAGGAGTGCAAAAAGTTTATGGATTTAATCAAAGAGCCCGCCATTTACAAGTTCCTAGCTGTCTGCTCCAGAAAAACTAAGTTAGTTTTGCTAGAAGACAAAGAAATTCCAAATTTAATATGCAGCATTGTCTACAATATACAACATGGAATCATTCCACTAGGAGATGAACGAAAAACATTTTTAAATCTTCGTCAATACACAGAGAAAGCACTACTAAAAAATCAAGTGTTCGAAAAATTTCAATATTAAAAACTTAAAAAACTCAAAATGGTCCTAAATTTTTCAATTGTCTATTACGCATTATGATTAAATTTATTTTACATGTTATTCTATAATGACAACAGTTGAAATGGTGCTTATTTCTTTGGAAAATTACAATCATTTAAAAGAATACTACAATTAGTTGGTCAACAATGTTATAAAAAACGATACTACACAACAAAGATCAACGATTAATGATGATATACAAGTAAAATTAAATTCTGTTCAAAACACCTACCCTGATGTACAACGCCAGTACAATGATGATGATTTGAAAAAACTTCTAAAATACCATCACTACATGTTAAATTTCAGTAATAATAATAATAATGATGATGCATTGAAAGAATTTTTAAATGATCCAAATATAGGTGTTTTTTTTACATGGTGATATAATTTACACTGGCGCTAGTTCAATGTCATATAACGAATTTAAAAATTATGTACAAACACCTAATAAAAGATTGTCAAAACTTGTGCGTGATATTTTAAAGGTTATTGGCACAATCCCCGACCACTTGATTAAAAACAAAAACGTTTTCAAAAATATAAGTATGAAGCAACTGCTATTATATAATTAGTTCGGAATATTGATAAGCACTTGCATCAAATGTAAACTTCATTAAAATCATCAGCAAGTTTTGGTAGAATTAATGAACTACATCATAAAGCTAAGTTGAAATTTCCGAAAATAACCCTGCAAAATGTGAAAAACTTTCTTGCAACAAATGATGTATATACAACACACAAGAAAGCTGTGAGGAAATTTCCCTGCCAACATGTTATTGCATTTGGAATTGATGAAATTTGGTCTATAGACTTAGCAGTGGTGGAATCTCTAGCTTTGTACAATAGAGGAATCAAATACTTACTTGTTTGCAGAGGCCCAGCGAGAAAAAATATATGAGGAGGTGCATTAGAAAATTTGACAAGTCTGGTATGTGTATATTAGTTTCTATAAATAATGTTAAGCTTCAAAACAATAGCAGTTATATAAATGAATTCCTATATTAGCAATAATTTGGCCATTTTTGTATTTCAACTCATCTTAGCTCAATTCAAATTGCAATGAGGAATATGTATTAGGTACATGGTCTTAAATATAATAACTACATATCTCACCTAACCGTATGCAGCCATTATTAAGGCTGACTAAGAAACTATGTTTCTCGTTGGCCATAAACATTAGTAAACTAATGTCCATGTTCCACAGCTTTTGTCTAGCATTGATGAGCCCCCTTTGCAATAGCAGGCTCATAAACACGTTCAACCAGGGCTGCGTGTTGTGCACATGACACAGTATGAGCTTGTCTGGTTTACTGCTACTAACTGCTTCAGCCACTAAAATAGTCTAAAATTATACCCACTCCCAACTTTTATATATAAATGTAATAGAGTCAACTGTTAACAGCAAAG
>CABFPE010000772.1:24201-43058 GCA_900660155.1 Hofstenia miamia
CATTGTACTGCTATGTTTGCAAAGTAGAGAAAAAGACGAGCGCCTTACTATGTTTTACCTCAAAACATGCTTTGTAGTCAATATAAATGGACAATTTGCTCAATTAAATAAACGTTAAATCAAAGATGTTTAAATATAAATATAGACTTTAGATATCAGTCTATCAGATTCCGAGAGTGAAGCATTAATACCTTTTCTTCTCGAATGTCTGTGCTATGAAATTCAAAAATTTTAATGGAATTTCCCTTGATTTGAAAGGGTGAATTCAATGCAATTTTGCTCAATTAATTTTTAAAGTTTTTCTAAATTTCACTAGTTATATAGAATCATTAGCTTTCGAATTTCAACAATCCGAGAGTGAAGGAACATTATATGATATTGCTTGCCCATTAAAGCCAAAAATAAATTTTATCAATGTATTAAGATAGCTAATAAATCACATTTTAAAGCGCCATCTATCGACAAGGAAAATCTTACTACTAAAATATTTCGTGTAATGCAATTTTATTTTAATGAATTGCTGCGAACTTGCAGTCCGATGTTAAATTTATTATATACTTTATCATAAATAGAAACATCGTTTATTTGTTAATACACATTTATAATTGAATTTGTTTAAACTTTTAATTTTCATGTGTTTTATGCTGTGACTTATCACTTCAATTGGCTTGTTTATTAATCATTAATTTAGGTACTACCATGTGAAATTCATAATGTGCAAATACAAATTGCGTTTGTTTCCTACAGCATTCCCATCCCAACAATGATGATAAACTAACACAATAGACAAATTCAATAGTGTGATATATTTGGTCATTATAAGCAAAGTGTGGAATAAATTACATTTTTGTCTTGTCTTAAGCACGTATGTGGGTTTTACCACATACGTTTATTAAATATTAGAAATTGCGAGTTTTTGCATAAACTTATTTTTGGTTTTTCCGAAAAATTATTTTGCTTTATTACTGAAATAAGGCATTTCGCTTTTAATGAGTATTTTTATCTCTCTGATTCAAACATTTGTTATTAAGTTTAAACGCATAAAAGAAGTATGTAAAGTAAACATGTAAACTAAATTAATGTGGTATTTCCAATGTCGTGTATGTTAATAAAAAAAAACAAGTATGTAAAATAAAACATGTAAACTAAATTAATGTGTGATGTGGTATTTTCAATGCCATGTATATTAATAAAAAAAATTAAGCCATATAAATAAGCAAGTCACATACATTAACAAAAAGCAAGTATGTAAAGAATGTAAAACATGTAAACTAAGTTAATCCACGTAAATAAGCAAGTAAAAAAATTGGTTGCATTTTAAACAATAGACTGCAAACAAAATTGCTTGCAAACAAAACATATTCCAATGATGTCAGAGATACACACCCCGCTAATATACACGGCACAGCAGAGGCCAAATGTCCCCTCTCGACGCATCAGAAAAAAAGTGAGAAGGGCTTCACTCCCCCTCTCGACCAATCAGAAAAAAGTGGGAAGCGCTTCACTCGCCCCATTGTAAACTGACCAAAATTCAGAAAAAATATCGTTTAATTTAACTCTCTGGAGTTTTGGTTGAGGTAACAAGAAAATCCTAAGTAAGATAGTTTTTCAATTTTTAATTTGTGATTAATCGAACCAAAGTCTTTGAGAGATCTAAGCAAGATATAGTTACAAATTTATTAGAATTGAGTGATGCTCTCCAGTTTTCAGTAGCATGTATTAGTGCATCAGTTGTTGAAAAATTTTTGCGAAATCCAAATTGGGTGTTTGATAATAAATTATACTTATTAAAACGTTCAATTTATTGATTATATAATAATTTTTCGAATATTTTTGCTTATTGAAGAAGTAATTGAAATTGGTCGATAATTAATGGCAATTGAAGGATCATTTTTTTAAAACAGGAGTAATGTGAGAAGTTTAAGATAATCTGTTGTGGGCTGCCTTTGCATGTCTTACTGCAATCAGAAAAAATAGCACTATTTTTACACTTTGAAATTGATCACTCAAGTAAAATCTAATTGTACAGCTAAGCAGAACAAAAGAACATGAAACTAGTTTGCCAATTTCAAAATATCTTACAGATTGCGGTCTAAGGCATGACTTAAAAATATAAAAAATACCAACATCTAATAATCATTGAAAGCACTTTAATTAGATCATTTCTTTCAAGTCTAGATACCAGAGAGGATTACATACATAAACGATTGTTACCAATTACGATTTAGGGAAATATAATATTATCATAAAATCAAGTAAATTTAGAGTGAGTAAATTGTAAACAACTAACAAAGACTTTGTAAGTCAACAATATTTTGAATGCGTACATTAAAATCATGAATATATTTAGCTAACAGCACAATTTACTCGCTTGCAGACACTTAATAATTTCAAGAAAGGCTGGTAAAATTAAAAAAATACTCTTTTTTTATTTGATAATTAGAGGAAATTTTGCTTGATTTGGGAAAAAGTCCTATGAAAATCTAAGGTTCCAGAAATTTTATGGCTTCAGCAGGCAACACTGTTGCAATTAGAAGAAAACGAAAAAGAAGAAATCTTTATTCAGAAATTATTTTGACATATATAATTATTCTGATAGCAACTCTAAATGCGTCAATAAACTGTACAAAAACAATTCAAAATAGAAAATTGCACCATTGCGCTATAGCATCTTAGTTTCTGTTAGTTGAATAATCCTGGTTGTAAATTT
This sequence comes from Hofstenia miamia, assembly GCA_900660155.1. Classification (NCBI taxonomy): domain Eukaryota; kingdom Metazoa; phylum Xenacoelomorpha; order Acoela; family Hofsteniidae; genus Hofstenia; species Hofstenia miamia. The sequence goes on from CABFPE010000772.1 coordinate 26,912, forward strand.
GAAACCCCTCCATTCGAATTCAATTATTTCTTTTTTCTAGAATTATAGTAATCTCGTTTGACACTGTTTTTGAATATCTTTAAATTATTCAGTAACTTTGATTCTCTAGGTAAATTATTCCAAAGTTTTATAGAGGTATTAATGAATGGATTTCTAATTTTCTTTTTACAAAGAATTGGTTTAATATTTCAAGTGCGCGTATTTAGGTGTGCGATTTTACTGAGATTAGGGAAATATATTTTATCATAGGGATTAATGTTGTCTACGATCTTATACAATGTTGTAAATAATCTTATCTGAATTAGTCATTGAGGATTTAAGAAATTTTTACTGAAGTTTTTGTATTTAATATTATTAATATCAGAATAGTTGTTTGTTACTAATTTCATTGACCATCTTAACTGTGTATGAATTTTCTTTAGGAAGTTTTCATTTACATTCGTATAAAGTACATTGCCTTTATAAAAATGACTTAAAACTATTGCATGGATTAACTGAATTTTAGCTTTTGTAGGTAACTGTTGAGTGCTTTAATTGAAATAGCAATTCTGTTAATGATTATTTAAATTGGTTTTGAAAGGTAAGTAATGAGTCAAATGTAATTCCCAAGTATTTAAATTTATCCACTTGGTCTATTTGGGTGTCATTAAATTTAGCTTCTGTTGAGGAATTAGCTTTTGATTTTATATATAACACATAACAAAGCATCGTTAGTAGCTAAAGACGTTCGAAAACCTTACTAATGTGTGATGTTACATAAATTGGTCTATAATTTTAAGTTTTCGGGATCACCTATTTTATAAACAGGAGTTATATTGGCCATTTTTAAGTTTTCAGACAAAATAGATTGTTTTATGCAGGTATTTATAATGTAACAAAGAGGCTCCAAAACAAATGCATAAGCATCTTTTATAAACTAAGTTGGTACGTTTGAAGGCTCACTGGATTAATTTTTTTAAACTCCTAATAGATCTTATAATTTCACAACTCGCGAAATATCTGAAAAAGAAATCAGTTGAATTTTATGCTTTTGGAAGTTTAGATTTATAGGGAAATTTTTTCCCTTCATACTTTCCTAGATTTTGAAAAACCTCATTAAATGCATTGCAAATTTCTCTATGACTTGTAATAATAGTCTTCCGATTGAACTTTATCACTTCCAGCTTATTGTTTTTAGTAGATTTTCTATTTAGATTCTTGTATTCTAATCTAACAAACCAATTAAATGCATTTCTTATATCAATGTTACATAGGTTGCGAGCTTTCTTATAAGCAGACTGATTTTTGTCAGCTTTGGATGCTAAATAAGTTTGCAAACATTCTCTTTTTCTTCTAATATGTTCAATGCATGTAGAGTTTATCCAAGGTTTATTTTTTGGTGTATTAAATGAAACAGAAGGAAATGGCAGTTTCAATTACAGCAATAAGTAATTTTTCTCACCTTCTAAGTGTTAGTGCAAAAATTCATCTTATTCATGTCTTATGCCTCAGTCTTGAAACATCTAAATTGTGCTTGCATATTATATAGAGGAATTGACACACACTACCTCAGAAAATTTGAAATACAAACAAATTGGTAGCTAAATATTACATTAGGCTGCATGAAGAAGAAACAATCAGTTTACGATGAATTAAAAGGAAATTTTTAAAATATCCACAAAATTCTCAAAAAAAATTACTCCTTACAATTTAGCAAATTTCCTAATTTTAAAACTCCAAATTTTTATCACTTTAGTTATAAGGCAAGCAAAATTCTTTTACAATTATTACCTTAATGTCTTTGGAATGAATTGCCTACAGAAATTAAGAAAGAAGAGTCTAGAAACATTTTAAACTAAAATATCACAATTAAGATGAAATATGATAAGCGACTCTTTATTCAGATAAATGTTAACAATTAAATAACTGTTTAGACATGTAAAATGATTTGTATCAACACCTCATCCTGCCTCTGTAATCAATTTGAATTTGTGTATATTGTAATAGTAAAATTTGTTTACAACTTAACAATGTTTTCTCTGCTTAGATTTTATGGATGATGATGTTGTTTCACCACTTCTCTACAAGAATGTTTTTCTATCCACATCTTTGCTATGTCAAAAATTGTATAAACAATTTTGTTATTTGTATATTTATATCTGTTTAAATTAATAATTAAAGAAGAAGAACAATGTTCTCATGAAAAGTTTCTACTGTTTGTTTCATCTTATGCAAAGGTATGATAATTAATATATATTGCAATTAATAATTTGTTTAGATTTTTTATTAAAAATCTGCTATGTGCCTCTAATCAATGATTGAAAAAAGCCTCCAAGTTGTTCAAGTCCTCACAATAATGGTAGTATAAGTAAATAATTTGTTTTATTAACTATTTAATTTAGATTTGACTGTTTATACATTTTACAATTGATGTTTGAAAAGCCTCTGTATTCAATCAACCTTGCACTACAATGGTAGTATTAATAATGTATTTTGTTTTATTATTGAACAAATGAAAATTTCACGACAGTATTAGTACTTAAATTCGACTATTCTTTATTGCATATTCAGATTCCATTTCTGTATTTTAAGCATTTTGTTGTATTGTCTTTTTGAAATTTTTCATTATATTTGTATACATTATTACTTGTCTTTTGCATGTTGTGGTTTTGTTTTTTGGGTTTTTTGTAATTCTATATTTTCTTTGTACACATTATTACTCTTTTTGCATGTTATATTTGTTTTTTGTGTCTTTGTAATTTGTCATTATATTTGTATACATTATTATTTGTTTTTTTTGGTTATATTTTTGTTTTTTTGTGATTTGTAATTGTGCTTGTACTCATTATTATTCCCTTAGAAAGTCAATTTTTGTGAGCACATAATTTATATTGTTAAAAATCACAGAAGGAAAGGAAAACCAGGCACATTTCTCCTGATAAAATATTTCCATTTATTCTGACAGCCAATGCACATCATTTGTTTCTACCAATTTGCCATTCATATATAGTTTTAGGTTCTTAATTGCAATTCCCTTTTGGTCAACTTTGTCTTCATGAATAAGTTGGTGTAGCATAATCCAAAGCATAATGCTGCTAAGAAGAGAAGATCAGATGATTAGTCAGAATTAAGATCAAATTATTATTTATTGATTAAAAACAATTTAAATTTAATTATCATCATTATGTTTGTAAAATGCAACTAAGAAACAATATAGCAAATTAGTACTTGTTGATGAATAATTTTACAAAACAAAGGGGGCAATAATTCTTCCATTATTTTTAGCCATTTTTGGCAGACAATAGAATTCAAATTTCATGTACTTTTTGAATTTAACTATAAATAGAGTGAAAATCAATTTGGAAACTGTTGAAGTAAATTCTTTGAAAATCTTATCTTTAGATTTCATTCAGTTAGCTAATTTCTAAATCATGTCAAGCTAAACAGTGGATGCATTAGTAGTGGCTTGGGCACACATTGGGAGTGATTCAAGGGTCCTTGATTCAAGCCATGAACCTGCATTTACATTACGGGTACAAATAGGAGTTTTTCTCTGTTTAGCTGACTATTGATTCATTCATTTGCATGTATCAAATAATTTACTTTCAGAGATAAGGCTAGTTAGCCTATGATAGGTTATATTTGTCTTACATTATCTTGAATAATTAGGTGACCTATAATTAGACTGATAAATAGACCAAGCATGTATTGTTATCAAATGTAAGGTAGGAAGCTGAGAGTAACTATTTACTTTGTTTATTTGTATTAATATATGCCAATAGATTTTGGTAATGGCTGAAGTACTATTTATTGAGCAGGTAGTATCATTGCCAGGTTGTGAAGTACAACATTACACATTACAAATTGATTTTCTCCACCAATATGTCATGATTGTGATTGCAGATCATCACCATTTCTTGCCAAAGAATTTTTTCACCATCCAAAATTTGTTTGAAGACATTGAAATTCAAGGTCTTCTTGATAACACCTATAACACCATTAGCACTTGATTTTAGCCTCAAATTCCCACTATTTTCACACACATATTTGATGGAATACATTTTTGATTTTAAAGCAACTACCTGTGTAGGTATTCCATCTGCCAGCTCATCTTTCACCTTTAAATATGTCTTTTTGTTGGCCTCACTAAATAGTGAATCTTTGGGATAATTTGAAAAATCAAAATGACTGGCTATTGCTGGCAATTCATCATACAAATTTTTCATCTTTATTTTATACAGAAGAGAGTCCATGTCAGTGTATAATAAGGAAATTTGATTCTTAAATGCCTCCTTCATGATATTATAGTGGAATTGAAACATCTGCAATTTGAATATATCTAAAATGCTTTGACCAATATAATTTGGTTTTGTCCACTTGATTTCCCTATGCTGTAACATCACTTGCACTAGATTTTCAGAAATTGTATTGAACAACTTAAATTTGGGTTCTTAATCAATTTTTGGCAGCCTCCTGATCACTAACAAACTTGACTATGCACTGTTTTCTAAGTGACTCCATAGTCTTACTAAATGATGTATTTGACATTGATTTGTAAAAATTCTTTACAAAGTCATTCTTGGCAGCTTCATTGTGTTTAAATCAATGTAGGGCTTTAAATATTGTGATTGCTAGAACTCCAATGCTTTGTGGAATTTTGTCACTTTAAGACCCTGTGCAATATAAAATTTGCTCATAATGCACTACATATTCCTTTTTGTCAAAAAGTGTCTGCATTAATTTTGGCACTTTTCCCATCTTTAAATTTAATGTGGTTTTTATATGTTTCTGGTATGGTGACAATAATTCATCATCCACACACATTTTCTAGACTCATCTGTCCAGTGTAGACCTCCAGTGGGTAATATCTCACACATTGAAGCTCCATGCAGTGAATTCATGTCAAAAAATAGAGAATATATGGACTCTTTCCCACTATAATAGACCTCCACCATGGGGTTGTTGACCTTAAAATATCAATCTGAAAACACCCCATACATGCCTACTCTAATTCATAATTCAATAAATTCTATTTGATCAATATTTACAATTAGATCCAATGATGTCTGTGTATATTTTAGCATTGCATTCCAGCTGTAATTGGAGGATGTAAGGAAATGCACAGTGTCAAGCTTGTAGGTTTCCATACTTTCCAGTCTAAATTCTCTAATGACATCAGCAAGAAGGAGTGTATCTGCCTCCAAATAGTTGTCATGATAATCATTGAGCATCTGACAGCCTCCTTTTACCAATGCATGTTCATGCTCAAAGTCCAATTCCTCATGTGTTATAGAAATCTTCCCAGTCAATCTATTTTTCCAGTGGACCAAGTCTGGAAACTGTGTGTCATTAAACTTTTCAAAACTATTAAAATAATCATAGCAGAATAACCCTTTGCCTGCTGTAAATGCTTCTGTTTTTTCATCATTCATACCTGTGAGTAAAAATTTGAATTTATCACTGCCTATATTTTTTGTCAAGCTGGACAGACTGTATGAGATAAAATGAAAAGAGTCTAGAAATCATAGCTCTTCATATATATTTTTTATGCCATTATTTTTATCAACAAAAGTTGAGACAAGAATCAACAAACATGTTTTCACTAGTGCAGGGAATACAATTTAGTTTTTCACTTTCCCTCAATTTCAAGGATTTTAACAAAATATGGAGATCATAATGGGAGGCCTTATCTCCAAATATGGGGGTGAAATTGGGCGATCTATGCAAGACATTACAGTCACTATGGGCAACACCTCTAATTTTACCACTATAGTGGCAATAATCAAAACCTTTTTTTGATGTTGTTTCAGATGGATTCACAAAAAACACAGGTATTTGCATTTGCCAGCATTCTAGTACATTCATCTTTACCTATTTGAAGTGCACAATTCTTTTGCTTAGCCTCAAATGAAGCATAAGCAATTTTTATAAGGTGGCCTATGCATCCACCATACATTCTTCTCCAGAATACACTTTGGAAGAAAGCAGCTCCTTCTCTATCATTGTTGCAATGCATATGCCTGAAGGTTTCTGATTTACTTCTTGCATTGCATAACTGCTTGAAGGATTTTGTGTGGGTCCATGCACTTTGTCTGAGATTGTCTCAATATCAAAAGTAGCCAATATTCATACATAATTCTTTGCTCCATAATTTTTAAATTAAATTTTCTTTTATTGACTGGGAAATGTAATTTCTGGTTCAGTAGATCCATTGCATTTTTTCTGGTGTCTCTCAAAATTTTCCTTCACATAGAAGCCAGACAAACATTTATGGCATTGTATTCCTTCACCTTTTCTATTTTTAAAATATTTTAAGCAGGAATTCAAATTTGTTATGACTACATAGTGTTTATTTCCTTCTTTTTCAATTATCATCAAATTTACAGTTTTTTCATAGTTTTTTTTGATATGTAGGCTGGTATACAAGCGTTTGATCATCATTTAATGCATAAACATTCACATTGATTTCATTGAGATCCTCAAGATGCAGACATCATTTACAGACATGGGGAATGTCAGACCATTGTAATTCAATGTATTCATAAACTTGTTGAGATAATATGAAGGACTTCTCTCTTTAATTTCAGGATGTAGACAAGCCAAAATGGTGTACAAAAAGCATTCAGTTGATTTGCCAGCCTTGGGATTTACTAGAAAATGGTTTCTTTTGAGATAATCTGCTAGGGGGATAAATTTGCCAGTGTGGGGTTGGATGATATTTTGCAATTCACAGCCCTACACTATTGATATTTTTAACAATCCACCCTGAACCATTTTGTGCATACTTGGAAATATAATTTGCCAGCTCATTTACCATACAAGAAAAGTTTGCCTCTTAAAGACCTGTACAGAATACAAAAAGATGGTTTGCTGGTTGGGTATATGATGACATGTCTTTCTTCAGCTACCCTCAATTCTTGACAATTCAACTTCAGCCATCAAATAAACTGTGGCAGGGAAATGCTTGGAGACATCATCCTTAATAATTGCTGTAATTGACAGGTATGCCAAAGAAAATGGTGCATAAATATCAATGGCTGTTAAAGGCTGGATTTGAAAGCATGCAAAACTACCTTTACAGGTAGGTTTGCATGCTTGAGAATTTCAATAGGATTAACACATGGTGGTGGTGATGGTACTTCAGTAAACATGTGCTCATTGTACAAATTATCACAGCCAAAGAAATGTTTACAAGAATAGCATAGATGCACCTGTGTTTTTTATGTCTATTATTTATGTGCTTTTGAAGTGCTAGGGGTTTGGTGTTGGTATATTTGCAGTGGGCACATTCAAATGGAGCAGGACTTGTGGTACTAAATATATAATTAATTTGGGGAAGAGGGGCAGTACATATCTCAATTATGTTATTTTTTTAAAATACAATTGTTTAACATAAGCAATAACATGCATCATTCAAATGGAAAAAGATGCATACAAGCATTTCAAAAATAAAACAATTTTGCATTGTAAACAACCAGTATGAAATATTATTGTTTTAAATATCTGAATAATTTATTGAACATAAGCATAATTTTAAATTAACAATGATTAAAAATATTCAAAAATAAAAACATGTATTAGTATATACACAATTTTTTTCCATCTCAAAAACACTATAGTAAATAATAATTACAAAGAAAATGTACTCATGTGGTATTGGAGGGATTTGTATGTTGACCAGACCCCAGCTGAAGACTTGTTCCAGGCTAAATAGCTAGCCATCATCCAGTTGGTTTAGTCTCAAAATCCTGGGACCACAGTTCAAACTCCATGGGAGGAGAAGACGCAAAAGTGTTGTTGTCATCAGACAAAATGTTAAATCTAAACACATGTCTCAACACATTGAAAAAAATGCAAATTAATAATGTAAGTAAAAAAAATACTTACAATTTAGGATTGAAGGGAATGTCAAGGGGATCCTTGTACATATTCTCTTTGATGAATTGTTCAAATTGAGCATTCCACCCAGAAAGAAAGTCTTGAGGATTGTTGATTGAGTTCATTTTACTAGAATATTGTATGTTAACAAATAATTTAATGAAATTTTCAAATGCTTTCTTCTATTTATAGATGCCAATTGTTTACATTTCAAGCAGTTTATCTAGTAATGAACATTCAACTTGTTAAAAAGATTTCATGGAAAATATTACATAATTTAAATAGTGAAAAACATTTTGTGAAATTTATTACTAATCAATATATTATGTATAATAATATATTAAAAACTTACTGTATGTAAAGCAAAAAATGATGTCTGTACTATGAGAAGTCTAGTAATTTTGTGCTAATGTTTTTGTTTACATACTGTCTACAAACAAGTGGCTTTTACATCCTCATAAATATTCACTTATGTACCATTTGAATATCTATGATTTTCACAAAGAATTGTATAGTTAAGAATTTTATTTCATATTCCAACAATAGATTTCATTTACCTTGTAAATATTTTGGTAAAGTCTATATTTGATTAACTAAATTTTTTCTGATTTTCACACAATAGTTTGTTACTAAATGATTGACAATAAATCTGTCAATTTATTAAATTTTTAAACCCATAGAAATGCAACAAACTCTTGACTAAATCAAGTAAAAATATACATATTTTGACATTTGAATACAAAAGGCAAGTTGTAATATGTGACAAAAAAAACAAAAAGGAAAAAAATAATCCCAAAGCAATTAATATTGTTCAAAAAGGCAAAACAAATAACAAAAAGGAAAAGAAAATATCCCAAAGGCAAGTAATTTTGTTTGAAAATGCAAAAAAATCACAAAAAGGAAAAAAAATATCCCAAGCTCAATTAATTTTGTTTGAAAAGACAAAATGAATCACAAAAAGGAAAAGTAAATATCCCAAAGGCATTTAATTTTGTTTGAAAAGGCAAAAAATCACAAAAAGAAAAAAAATATCCCAAGGGCAATTAATTTTGCCTGAAAAAGCAAAGAACAAATCACAAAAAGGAAAAAAATAACCCAAGCACAATTAATTTTGTTTGAAAAGGCAAAATGAATTGCAAAAAGGAAAAGAAAATATCCCAAAGGCAAGTAATTTTGTTTGAAAAGGCCAAAAAATCACAAAAAGGAAAAAAATATCTGAAAGGCCATTAATTTTAATAATAATAAAATTTAATTAATATTTCAAAATACATCCAAATATTGTATAAAAATACACTATAATGACATGAATTACTAATTGGGAAATGTAAATGCAAACTTGCTGTGTGAGCATTTAAGCTGTTTAGGTACATTGTTTCTAAGTTTCTCCACTGGGTATGGTTGACATTCAGGGATTATTCCAAAGAGGAGATGATTGACATTCATCTCAATGTCTTTGTAAAGAGATTTGTCAGCAGTGTTGATAATCTCATCTATGGACATGTAGTTGTTAATGATTTCTGTGCTCACAGTCTTGGCTTGAAAACTGTCCACTTTCCTTTTCATGTCCTTTGAGCAGCTCCCCCAAACAGAGCAACAGTGTCACAATTTACTCATTATAAAGAAGTCATGCAGCAAAGACAACTCACCAGGAGAATACCCATATGACTTGAGTCTCTGGAGCAAGTAGAGGTCAGCATTAACATGATGTAACAGTTTTTCAACATTCTCAGTATACATTAACATTTCTTTGAAAATCACCCTGGGATACAATTTGAAGATACTCTATTGAAGGAAGAAGGGCAAGAGGGAATAGTTTCTAATGGAATATTCAATTGCTTGGCTTGATCAACATTGAGTTTAAAATTGTGCTCATTACACCACTTTTCAACTTAGTTGATGAGTTGTGCAGTAAGGTCTGCACCAGATTTGATACCAATGATGAGATTGTTAACATCAGCAAACTTAACCATAACAGAGTTAGGGATTGACACCCATAGGTCATCATATGTAACATTAAGGAATGGGGGCCACTGATTGTGCCTTGTGTAACACCACAATTAGTAAAAAGAACAGTAGACTGATGACCATCAATCTTCATGTATTGACATCTCTGAGACAGGAGCTGTACATAATGGTTGATAATGGCACCACATGTGGACTGTTTCTAAGCTTTGAAATGATAAAGCCATGAGGGACCCTGTCAAAGGCTTTGCTCAAGTCAAGTGAAAGAATAGAAATGTAACTGAAATCCAATTCATCAAAAGATCTGCAGGTATCTATTATCTTCAGCAAAGCAAACTTGGTGGATACACCAGACCTAAATGTGAACTGGTTTTTACTAAGGAAGTGTTGATAAGGCATTTCAAGTATGAGTCATGCAGTAATTGTTTGAAGTGTTTTGATAGTAGAGGGGTTATAGAGATTGGTAATAAATCATTTGGACCAGTGACTATTTTCTTCTTCCATATAGGTCAAAGCATTCACAGCTTGAAAGCATTGAGATAATTACAATTCCTGATAGAGAGATTATACAAATAGTGAATAGGCACAGATAAATTATGAATGTTTTGTGTGAATATCCACCTTGGTAACTGATCAGCACCAGGTGATGATTTCTTCATTCTTAACAGAGAGTAGTAAACCTTATGTAAACATATAGGTGGAATTTCTTAACAAGCAATGACTTCAGGCTGGATGTAATCATTGGTTGTCAAAATGTTGGCATAGATTTGTTCACACTGTTCACATCCAGAGCAATATTTGGAAGAGAGACCTTTTTCCCACAGTCACTGTTGATTATGCTCCACCAAGACTTGGTACGCATCTGCCCTCTAGGTCTCCTTAAGTTACTTTGAATAAGAGTATTAATCTGTGATTGTATCTCAGCAGCCTTGTGGGGTTTTCACACATCTACAGCTTTTGTCTTCACATGGAGGTGTGTAAGTATTTTTTCAACAGAATCTAAATTGGACATCATTTTTTCTTCTGCACTATCTGCTGGTTCTCACACCCCTCGTACCCTGATTCCATGATACATGGGGTCACTTTTGGTCTGTGTAACATTACTTGAATTTGGGTATTTTGCTGGTAGATCTTTAATAATGTTTTTAATTTCCAGAAAAGGCAAAACAAATCACAATGAAAAAATTATATCATAAAACAAATTACAACATTTACCTATATTAAAGAACTATTAATTTTGTTGGCTGAAAAAATATACATTATTACAGTATGCCAATCAAAGGAAAGTTTTGACTGTCTCCCACACAACATTCAAAAAGCCTTCAACTGGTAAAAACGCAATTTCCATCATATTGGCTTTCAGAAGGAAACCTAACAAGTGAACAAATGATTACTTTACTGATGGTAGTATTAATAATGTATTTTGTTTTATTAATGATTTATTTTAGATTCAACTGTTTATACATTTTACAATTAATGTTTGAAAAGCCTCTGTATTCAATCAACTTTGCACTACAATGGTAGTATTAATAATGTATTTTGCTTTATTAACGATTTATTTTAGATTCAACTGTTTATACATTTTACAATTGCTCTACATAATTGAAGATTAACAAACATTGTCTCTGTAATCGCGAAAATACATTGCATTTGTTTGATTTCGTCTGCATATCAAGTAAAGCCTCATTGATTTATTACCTTAGCTCACACAACAATGCACTTGAAGATGTATTTCATCTGTATGTTATGCTTGAAAAACAATTGATTTGGTTTGTGTAATTATGAAAGTACCACCACAAATGTATTTGTTCAGAGTATGCATTGTTTTATCCCTCGACTCAATCTCAAAATAAATTATCATATTACACATTTTTGAAAGAACAAATTCGATCCCCATTTTATGTGTAAAAATAATTGTTTTATTTATCGTTTTACCCTGTTCTTAGATTCAATGCCCAGTAAACAATTTATCCATTGCCAACATTGGATCAACATTAGCAGTGTTGCAATGACAATTTGCTAATGCCATCTATTGATCATTGAGAGAATTTAGAATTAGATGTTTAAGGGTGCATTCACACAGAAAGCTTGCGATATAGCGCTTGTATTTTTAACACATGTTTTAAGATAGTTGAATCGACACAGAAAGCGAGCGATAAAGCCAATCTTGAGATTTAAACAAGAGGAAATAAAGGAGGGTATTCACCCAGAGAGATTGCGATATCACGCTTGTAATTTAAAGACATGTTTTAAGATATTGCTATATTTTTTAACACATGTTTTAAGATAGCTAAATTGACACAGAAAACGATCTTGCGCTTGCAATAGATTTCTAGCAATGTATTAATACGAGAGTGTTCACACAGAACCCGAGCTTTTAATTGCTATTAGGAAAATATTCAATAATATTCTCTACACATTGTTATATTTTATTGCATTTGAGCGAATCAAAGTGGATAATTTTTAATATGTAAACATTATTACAATTTAATTGATCTTTATGTAAATAACTAACTGAAAATCATTTGATACAATGGAATCTATGCGATTAGACAGCCTATTAAATTCTTCATTAAAATTATTGTTTTTCTTAAATTATTTAATATTTTGATAAACCTTAATGCAATTTATATTTTTTGAAATTCTAAATTACGGGTGAATTAAAAAACTTTTTCTAATTTAGGCAGATTTTTTCGAATATGGAAATCAAAACATTTTTTATTAATAGCAGTTACTATAGTTCAACTAGTAACTGCTATAAATAAAAAATGTTGTGGACAAAACCTATTTTACAAATATGTTCAATAATACCATTTTTGTGATAATATTAAATAATAATTTGAAACTAATTTCATTATACGTACTTGGTACAAATTTTTGGCATGAATTTAAATTATTTATTAAATATATTTAGCATGTTTAAAATCAACTTTACAATCTTTTACAATCGCGCACTCACGCGCTTTCTGTGTGAATAGAACTATCTTTAAACATGTGTTAGAAAATATTGCTGGCGCTAGGCTTTAATTGCGATAAATCTTTCTGTGTGAATGCTCTCTCACTAACTCAACTGTTTAAATCTCTAGCAAGCCCAAGCTCGTACAATCACGCTGTGTGAACACCCTGGCTTTAATACATTACTAGAAAATATCGCAAGCACAATCACGTGTGTGAACACTGTGGCTTTAATACATTGCTAGAAAATATCGCAATCTCTCTGTGTGAATACCCAAGATTTAAAGCTAGCGCAAGCTCGCTTTCTGTGTGAACGCCAAAACTCGCTCTAACAAGCACAATCTTTCTGTGTGAATGCACCCTAATTCTATGTTTAATGGATAGTAGCAGGGCAACAACTTAAACTCATTATTGGTGTCTTTTCTGTATTGGCTAATAACCGTGGGTGCTAATTCACATGACAATGGCAAATCTCATTTTTATGTTAACACATTTAATGTTAATACGATCTAAGTGTTAGTTAATAATATACAATATTAAGGCGATCTAGTCCAAGCATTTATTTATTCTTTTTTAATATTCACTAGTATTTACTTTTTCCATATTCAGAATTTACTACATATAGAAATGTTTGTGCTACCAAATTTACAAGTATTATCCCCGATAGCAAAGCCATTTGGCATTTTCGTTATTTTACATTTTTTGGTGGCAAAGTCGGGTAATTTACATTTGCCACCAAAAAACGTAAAATAACGAAAATGCCACGTGACTTTGCTATCAGGGATAATACCAGGGCCTAATCTAACGTGCTTCTTGGCACGGACGTGCCTCATAAATTTAAATCCGTGCCTAAAACTTCAGAATTCCGTGCCTCAAAAATATAGTCATAGCCTGTGATCAGTGCACTTCTGAATCTGTCTGAGCTATCCCCACTATTAAAAACCCGCAATATTTAAAATTAAATATTACCAAAATTTCAATTGTTTGTTTCGATATTGTTTATATTATGCTTAAATATTGTCTACACCATGTTAAATATAGGATACATAATATACCCAGTATGATAGCAAAATATAGGGTAAAATGGGCTAATGTCGTGCAGAGGCTAATGTCGTACATGCTAACTAAATTGTAATTGGAAAAAATATGTTTTTTTAAAATTTTTAATAGTTTTAATATTTTTTAATTTAATTTTTTTTTAAATTTAAGTCACAAAACAAGCAATCACAAAGCATTATTTTTTAAGTTTTAAAGGTCATTTTTTTAAACTTCTTTCAAAAACACTACCTCTATACCACCTAGCACTCATCCGTGCCTGTAAATTTGAAGCTTAGATTAGGCCCTGGATAATACTTGTAAATTTGGTAGCACACAGACAGTAGCATTGGAATGTAATTTGAATTCGTCAAGTCATTACTTAAATTACGTGGCAAACTGGTTACATTTTTACCAAAATGCCACCAACTATATCATTAAAGGGAACTACCAACATGTGTTGCTTAAAGTTTGTTTACATAAGAGAACTATTTTCAGTTCAGTATTCAATCAGTGTTGTGAGCTTTGATTTGCTTGTTACCTTTACATGTATAAAAAATAGCTATTTGAAACATGCATGGATATATCATTTACATTGTTGGTGGTTTTTGTAAGTTATACATTTCCTACAAATTTCTAAACAGATGCATAGATTTTAACACAATTCTTGTTAATAATATTATTTTTCACATCCTAATAAATCACAACGATTTTTTAGATTTTGTATTAATTTAAAGTTAAACCAACTGGCGTCCACTTAAAAGAACACACCATTTTGCTCATTTAAAAAGGATTTTTTCCAAGCCTATTAGGAAATTTATAAATCGTGATGTATGGACATGTTTAGTGAGAGAACATGCTTTAAAGCCATGTGTTGAAAATTTCGATTAAAACGTATTTCTGTGGCTGCATAATAGTTAGAAAGATTAATTATTTCTTTGAAAATTTTGAACTTTTGAAAACGATTATATTCTCATGTCTGGTGTTCATGTTATTTATAGTTTTGACCCCATGAATTTTTCATAATATGTGCAAAGATATCCAAATCCGATTGAGGAATGCCATGCGCAAAGTCATTAGTCCCGGAGTCGAAATATTTTCAAGGTTATTTCGCGGTCTTACCCAGACCCAATTTTTGTAATAACCCGTCGTAAAAGAGGAAATAAGTCTGTAGTTGCAAACTGATGCTATTCTGAATTGATAGTTTTCTGATATCTTTTAGAACGTGAATGTTATATTAGATTTAAGCAATCAAGACTGACTGCGAAAAGCGATTAGACATTATGATTTTATGGTTTTAATGTACCGTAAGACGGGGTAACTTTGGCATGTTTGTAACTGTTTTTACAGAATATTTATATAAAAATAAGGAAAACTGCCACAGTTTGGAGGTGCGAAATATTGTTTGACTCATTTACAATACATTTTCACTAATTTTGTACTGACCCATAGGTAAAATTCAGCAGTGGGTCAGGTAAAGGTCACAAAATTTGCGATAGCAAATCGGGGGTAACTTTAAGGCATATATGTAAATTTTATTATTTTAATGAAAATATGTATACTCTTGAGCTATAAAGGATATTAAAGCAAAAATACATGATCACTAACATGATTTTATAACAAAACAGATGATAGTACCTGTGTAATTTACTAAATGTTAACATACTGACAAAAATTGAGCAACAAAGTACTGAAATTTCGGCATAACATACGGAAAGGTTTAATAACTTGAACCAAAGCGACCAGGGGACTTCCACTTCCATCCGAGAAGTTACCCGGGATTTTCTCTTCGTTTCATCATAATTTTAAATAGGTATCACTATATATTAAAGCAGTAACTACTCACCGAATATATGGACAAACACTTCCGTATTCCAAAAAATCAAAAATTTACTGTCAAATCTTGAATTTTATCAGTTGAAAATCATTACTCGTCTTGAGATAAGCTTTGTCGACAACGCAGAGGCCATAATAATAATAATAATAATAATAATTAACAGTAATAATAATAATAATAATAATAATCAATGACTTTATTTAGCCGCTGAAGGCATACACAACAAGAAAATAAAAACAAGTCAAGTTTTACGGCAGCGAGGACAGTCGCAGGAGATGAAATAGGAGCAAATGGAAGAGTAGGCGAAGTCGGAGAAGGGCTCAGCAAAGAGGAAAGCCATCAAAGATTTCTTGAAGCTCGGTGGTGGGGAAAAGAAATCAATCGCTGTTGGAGGGTTGCGAGTCAAGATGTAATTAGCAGCAGTACAAGCACGATTGAAAAACGAGTGAAGGGTGCGATGTTTCTTTGTACGACGAATGGAGAAGGTGACAACATCATCAG
>CABFPE010000772.1:45361-63959 GCA_900660155.1 Hofstenia miamia
GAGTATTGGGGTACCACACGGTTAGTCTTTTGACTAATTGTCATTTTCAAATAGAACAATTTCTAGTTCATAATTTGACTAATCGTAAACCGCAAAAGTCACTTTTTGGGGGTGCCACACTGTTAGTCTTTTGACTATAGTCAAAAAAGTTTTTTGACTATAGTCAAAAGACTAATCGTGTGGCACCCCCTTAAATGCTTTTGCTTTACCATATAATGACATTTTGCGGTTTGCAATAAAATTGATTAACAATTTATTGTCTTTTAGAAATGAATCAATATTAATAGCGTTATTACCTGATATTTTTAGCCCTACCCCTAATAAAATAATTTCTTCATGATTTTTGGAACATTCATTTGCCTGGTTTATGCCTGTATAGATGGATTTTTGCTTATTAATTTCAAGACCACTTACCCCACTAAACTGGGCCAGGTGTTCCAAAAGGGCGCTTATGGTTGTTGGGTTAGATGCTAATAAAGTGATATCATCAGCAAAAGCTAAATATTTTATGTGTATGTTCAAATATTCGATATCTTGAATTAAATTTGAGAGTCTGAATTGGTTTAGTAAGGATTCTACCGCAAAATTAAATAGTATACATGATAAGGGGCATCCCTGCCGGACACCCCTTTGTATATCTATTGCTGGGGACAGAAAACCATTGATACCAAGGTAGGATTTATTGTTTTTATAAATCGCTCTGATTAATTTCAAAATACTTTCTGGTATGCCTAGCTTATCTAATGTTTGGAACAAATAATTATGCTCAATAGAATCATATGCTTTGTTAAAATCAATGCTTAATATTCCCATGTCGACGTTATTTGCCTTGCATATTTCTATAATACATTGAAGGGTTGAGATATTAAGGAGGGACTTGCTGGCTTTTACAAAACCAGTCTGTGTAGCATTTATATATTTTTGTGCTATAGGTCCAAGTCGGTCGTTCAAAATGTGCGAAATAATTTTAACATCCATGTTTAATAAAGATATGGGTCTCCAGGATTTGGGTTCCCCCAAATCCTTGCCCTTTTTCGGTATTAGTTTAATAATTGCATTTGATATACTATGTGAGATAATTCTGGAGTCTAGAATGGAAAGGATTAATAATTGAAAATAAGGCGCTAAAATGGCTTGAAATGTTTTATAGAAGGTAGCATTAAGGCCATCGAGTCCTGGACAATTCTTTAGTTTATTTATTGCGCTTAGAATCTCATCAATGGAAATTTTATGATTCAAATCGGCGCTTTCTTCTAAGGAAATTTTTGTGAAGATCAAATCGTTGTTTTCAAAATCTAGATTTGATTTTTTGTAAAGATTTTTATAGAAATTCGTAAATGTACTGATAATATCGTCTTCATTTCGGAAATTGTATTGTTACTTAATCTTACACGCTCAATATTTAGTTTTTCCATTGATTTATTGATGTAGTTTTTAATGTCCTTAGTGCTACCTTCGTCAATTTCAAATTCAATGTTTTTAATATATTCTAATTCATCCTTGGCACCACATAATGGTTATTACTATTATAATTTCACCTTTGTTTATTTTAAGTTTTGATGAAATTTTAAATCAAATAAGAAAGGATATAATTTTGATAAAACGGCAAAACTGTCGAATTGAATATTTGTTGAGCACATTGTTGAGGAATTCTTCATCAACTTCAGAACAGATGAACAATTATGCATCGTATTCTGATAGTTTTGGAAAAATATTGCCTGTATCCAACAAGGTTGCCTTTGATTCCCTTAACTCGTTGTTAAAAGACTCTTCCGCAAAACATGTTGTGGTATGATTTTTTTATATCAATTCAATTTTTTAGAAAAATTTCTTAATTACGAAAACTTGTGCTAGCTTCGGTGCAACTATATGTTCTATGATGGGTGCAATTTTCACCAATAAATTTTGTGAAGAAACCAGTATAACTGGCCGTACTGGTAAAATTCTACTAATAGGCTCAGAGCCTGTCTCTTATACACATCATGGTATTTTTACAATAGGTATTCAAGGTTTAAATTTCATTTAGAATGTATTTTGGCAAACGATGAGCAAGCAACCGAGTTTGCAATTAATCAAGAGATAGCCAAATGGTTGAAGTATTCAAAGGACTGAGATGGAGGTCGACAAAAACGAAGGGACTTAAAAAACTTGTAGTTTTAATCTTTGTTTAATATAGTTGTGAAATGGATTATTGCAAAAAGACATGTATATACATGATGTTCATATATATATATTATATATATATATATATATATATATATATGTAAAGAAATCTTATGACATTGTATTATTCTTTGTTTTTAGGTATATCAACGCTTTGACTAGCAGAGAAACTTGAAGGTCCATATTGGTTACTCTTTATTTTATTTATATTAAAGCAATTTTTTAGCTTACAAGAAATTCACATCAAGGGAAACTGAGGAAAGTTATGTATTAAAAATCTACATGATCAGGTAAATCACAATTTTTTGTTAGTTATTACATGAATATCATTTTGCAGTAATCCATTTCACTTTGTGCATATATCATTTAAATATTTGCATTTTAACATATCATTAATTTACTTTTTTGTTGTGCAACATTATATTTTATTATTTTATATTATAATATTATACCATTTATATTGTAACTGATTATATATGTATGTATGAGTGTCTGCATGTGTGTTAATTTAAGCATTAATGTTTTTCAGTTTGTTTATATATTTTAAAATTTTTATGGAATAATTATCAATACATAACTACTATAGAATTGTTCATTGCTAAATATAATTTTAAAAGCAGTCTCACTATTCGCTAATAGTGATAGCACAACATAGGTATGCAATGTTGCCCAACGTTGGGCTCGTGGTCAAAAATCAACGTTGGCCAACATTCATTGCCAATGTTGGGCCAACATTGGCAATAGATGAAATGTTTACTGGGTGATTCAAATCAATTAAAAATGAAAACGAACATTGTGAAAAATTGATTATACACAGTGGTAGATATGTCTTTTGTTTAAAATTTTACATTATTGATTCAGATCATTCATCGCACTTGGAAAATAGACTTTTGTATAAAAAGTTTCGCACACATTTCAATGAAGATAGTAATGTTTATTTTAAATGGAGTAACACTGTTTTTGTAAATACGCTGTGATGACATTTTGTATATAGTTATTAACCATTAATTTAGAGCTGTCTGCGAAAATCATGATGTGCCAATACACTTTGCAGAACACCTGTGATAGAAATACAAAATTATTTGGTAAGCTTACTTTTACATTATAATAATAAATATTGTTTCCCATTGTTACGATTGTTTTCCATTATTACTGTTTGTTGTGTATGTAAAGATTAAAACTGTTGTCACTATTTTAATTTCTGTTTTTATTGTACTAATTGAATGTTTTAGCGTCATCAACTAACATTAAAAAAAGGTCTATCTCGGAATATTCTTGTGTATGTTTTCTCCACCATTCCCATCCAAAAATGAAGTCATGACGAATATTATCATTGTTCATTGAACTGTAGATGAAATTCACTATATGAACTTTATCATTTATTAGTGCATTTCATATTTTCTTTGTAAATAAATTTGTTATTTATAAATGTTCGCTGGTGATAGTATGTGTATTTGTAAGCATGTATTTATAATTTTAAAATTATTTTTACTTGGAAATATTTATTGATTCAAGTTTTAATAAAGTTTTTATTTTTGCAATTGACATGTATCTGTGAAACGTATTTATTTTTCTCAATTTTTGAAAACCTTATGAATTTTACTGAAGAATTTTAGCAATTAAAATATAATTCCAAAAATGTGAATTTCTTGCGTATAGGATTTCAATGATCTTTGACAATTATTTATGTAATATTTATAAGAAATTGGTTACATTTTGAAAAAT
Source organism: Hofstenia miamia (assembly GCA_900660155.1). Classification (NCBI taxonomy): domain Eukaryota; kingdom Metazoa; phylum Xenacoelomorpha; order Acoela; family Hofsteniidae; genus Hofstenia; species Hofstenia miamia. The sequence goes on from CABFPE010000772.1 coordinate 49,250, forward strand.
AGACTGTAAGCAAAATTGTTTGCAACAAAAACCAATATATTCCAATGACGTCAGAGATACACAGAAGGTCAAAGTACACAATTACATCATAGCCATGCCAGACATCCCCGCCAAGGCCCATAGGTCAAATATGCACGTCCTTCGACCAGTATTATACTACTTATATAGGTAAAAATTTTAATACCATGTATTTTCTATGAAAATTTATATAATTGATTGAAAGAAAATTAAAATTCAATTATTACAAGTATATAAATAAAAATTCACTGTGTCCTTGCCGCGGTCATTACTACTAATATAAGCACTGCAAGTTTCTTCATATGTGCTTAGTTACCACCATAATTTTTTATTTCTTTGCTTACATTTATAAAATACATAAAAATTAATAAATATTTTCGTTTGTTTATGAGTGCTACATTTTATTCTATATCAATGCTTTTCTATTTACAAACTGTAGTAAAAATTTCTTAGCTTAAAAAAACCAAAAATTATCAAATATTGAAAATAGTAAATCTTTTAATAAATATATTAAAAATGAATTCAAAATTTTACCAAACAAAAAGTCCAAATGGAAACTCATTCATAAAATTGTTAGCACTGGAAAATCTATATCTACAACTCATTTACAAATGATTTTGATATTAATAATGTATTAAACGAAACATTTGTTAATTTGGGAAAATTTAAAGGACCCTATATCAAATATCAATCACAAAATATTAATAATAAAACACCCCAATTCATTTTTTGATTACGTGGGAAATGATTATAGCAATTAATAAACTAAAACCCAATAAATCTAGTGGTCCATCTAAAATTCCTTCCTGGATATTAAAAGCAACTGCCTCTATAATTGCTGAGCCTCTCAATTTTATCTTCAATGAATGCTTAAAACAAAACAACTTGCCAAATTGTTTGAAACAAACATATATTACTCCAGTTTTCAAAAAGATGTAACTTTAGCTATAAATTATAGGCCAATCTTAATTACATCGCCAATAAGTAAAATTTTCAAATGACTCTTACATAATCAAATTAGTGACCACCTTTCAAAACAACAATTCATGTCAAAAACACAATTTGGTTTCCGCAAGAATTTTTCAACTGATGATGCTCTTTTGTATGCTACTGAAAATTGGCGATCATCCATTGACTCTGACCAATTTGTTGCAGTGGCCTGTCTCAATCTTTTAAAAGCGTTTAACTCTTAACCACAATATCTTCCCTAGTTGAAAAATCTTTAAAAACTTTGCAGAAACTTCAATTTACAATAAAATCTTTGAAGAAATTGCAGATATTTTAAGAAAAGTAATTTCTTACTTCAAGATCTTTAAAGAAATAAATTTCCTGTTTAAAATCAAAGAAATTGCAGATCATTATTTTATGTTGAATGGTTATAAGAGTAGTGATACTAAGGGAGACTTGATCTCACAAAATGACATTTTGACCTGTACTGATTCACGGATATTGATGAGTGTTTTTTAGTGATTCAGCTTGATTGACAGATGACTAATAGGTTTTCAGTGATGCTACATACTTGACTAATGGGTTTATGACAGCTCACGATAACACGCAAAGTGCTTTCTTGACGGCTCCTGGGTAACCAGTTGATAACTCGCTATTAGTTTTTTAATTAGTGTACCATATTCAGGTCTATTTACATGATTCATGTTCAAATTTAGTTTATCTTGTTTGATATAATGACTAATTTTTGTTAATATACACAACATTGCATTTTGTAAAATATTCATTGTTATCATACATTTCATTATAGAATGACTAATTTTTGTTAATATACATAACACTGCATTTTGTAAAATATTCCTTGTTATCACACATTTTTCGTTTTCATCAATGCAGTACAATATCAATTTTCCATATTTTGAGAAGCTTACATGTACAGTATAATTTGGGAAAACAAACTATTTGAAGATGGGTCAATAATACATATAGAACAATTTAAACAATTTAGTTAAACAAAAGAGATTGCATTTCAATGTAACAAATAATATTTAGACATTAAAAATACAATAACACATAAATAGGTAAAAACATGAATTTTATATACAAAGTAAAAATATTCAATTTCATTATTCAAATATGCAAAACCAATTTAATCATCCATCGTTAATGCATTCGTAAAAAGTTTTTAAACAAAAGAGATTACAACAGTTTTTAATGTAAATAATAATGGTGTGAGAAAATTTTTTTGGAGACATTTAAAAATACAATGTCTAGTATACCATATTAAAACATTTTTTCAAAATATAAAAACTAGATATTTAAGTGAGCATGGTAAAGCCCACATTTAAAAACAAAACAAAACACGTATATATTCTAATTTTTATAATAATAACAATGGTAAATTACACTAAAAATCTTGTCTATTGTATTAATCTATCACTGCCAATGTTGATGTGAGTTCATATATTCTCATCAACTGACATACTCATTCGCCATGCATAGATAATTTTCGTCAAGTCTTGCTCATCTGATTTATGTCGATAATCACACATTCCCATCAATAAATTATATCTAAGCATTGGTGTAAATGATATGCATTCGCAAAATTAAATGGGAATAATTACACCACACAATTAATAATCAAAATCTTATAGACACCCTCTTTTGTCATATTCATAATTCTGGTTTTCACATGACACACACACCTTTGTCGAGTAAACGTGTGAATAATTCCTTTCTTCTTAACATGCTTGGGAATTCATTCATCAATGTGATAGCCTCTTTTTAAAACCATAGATTGTCAGAGAATAATAAATCAGATTTCCTCTAGCCCTCACGCATTACCATGGAAATCCCATGCATTAATTTTCTCTCATACTTGCAGAATAATGTGGACTCAATATATTCTTGATTAATACAATCGGACAAATGCGGGCTAAAATATTTTGCTTAATTTCTCATATATTAAAAATTCGTACATACACTTGTTGTTTTGAATTCTTTTCACACAAAGGCGAACTTTTTTTTATTTTTGATAAGACGATGCATCTTGAAATGATAGAAGATGACAGAGCTAAATAGTTTTGGTTATTTTCTTATAAAATTTTTTTAAAAAAATCATATACACAAATATAAAATAAACATAGAAATATATTTTTGCCTTTTACAAAATAAATGATGTGTGTGGGAGCATTGGAGATGGACTTTTTTTAATTAACAATCAAACATTCATTGGAGGGTAATTACATCACATGGAAACTAAATATACATAAATAATCAGTCAATTAAAAATGTTATTACCATCTTTTACAAAGTATAAAACGTGAGCACAATGAGCATTGGGAGAAGCGGATTTTGAATTGACAAACAAGCAGGGAGCATAATCACATTGCATTGCATGGAAACTAAAATTCACATAAATAAACATCAGATTAATTAAATTATACCATTTAAAAAATAAATTAGACATAGTGGAAGGGTGTTGGAGAAAGATTGATGGACATCGAGAAATGGGTAAACATTGTATGCAGACAATCAATTATACAATGAAATTTCTAAACACAGAATTATTTTGTAACATTGTTGACTAAAGCATANGGTTACACCTTTTGCACTGGCCTTCTCCAATTTCTCATGACTCTTGCTTGAATATTCAACAGAATATAGTTTCAGTTTAAGTGCAACTACACGGTTTAATACACCCCTGCCTAATTCGTCCTTGACTTTAAGGTACACTTTTTTATTCACATCAGAGTATAGGGGTGANAAGGGTGTTGGAGAAAGATTGATGGACATCGAGAAATGGGTAAACATTGTATGCAGACAATCAATTATACAATGAAATTTCTAAACACAGAATTATTTTGTAACATTGTTGACTAAAGCATACCTGTGTTGTTGGAATCTCTCTCACACGGAGGCGGTCTTTTTTTTATTCTTGATAAAACAGCACATCATGAAATGAGCAAAATCGAGCTAAATATTTTTGGTTATTTTTTTGTTAAATATTTTTAAAAAAAAATATGTATGCATATATAAATTAACAGGAAATATATTTTACCTTTTACAAAATATATGATATGTGTGTGGGAGGCAATGGAGTGAATAGAGTTTTTCAGTTACCGGAGGATCATTCAGTGGTGGGTGTAGAAGCTAAACTATATATAAATAACCACTTGATTTTAAAATATATTATACCATTTACAAAATAAATTTAACATAAGGAGCATTACAGTGAATATATTTTCTTCTTGGACAAGCGTCACCAGCAAATTATTCAAATGGAGAATTGACTAAACAAAAAACATTAATTTATAACATTGTTGATAAAAAAACTTACGTGGAGAAATTTTAACAAATTCATATGAACACAGAGAATTGGAGAAAGCATTGTACAAGGAGCAATCAATTATACGAGGAATTGGCTAAAGAAAAACATTAATTTATAACATTATTGATAAAAAACTTATGCAGAGAAATGTAACAAATTTGCATTGAACATGGTGGGAGGAGCAATTATGTACACATCATCAGGGGTAGAACATTGGAATGTACACATCATCAGGGGTAGAACATTGGAACTATCTAAACTTCAAAATTTAATATTTAATTTTTTTTAAAAATAAACTACCATATACAAGAACTTGTGGCGGATACAATGAGGGGAGGGGGGTGAACTTTGAATTACTTGGAATCTAAAACACAGATTAATAACACACAATATATATTTCTATATACCCAGTCATATGCATTTAAATCCTTCATCAATTAGTGCAGAAGTGGTAGAACTAGTAGATGGTGAATTATTTTTCATTTCAATATCTAAACAAGAGTTTTAAGATTATAAAACATGTAAATTGTTATTACCTTTATGTCTATATGGCAGCATTTCTATGTTGTTAATGAGATAGCATTTATTATCATAGCATGATAATGCTATACAATTTGACGTCTCTACACTAATTGAGTGCATGTGTGAACGTATTCCAGTCATTGGTCTTCAAATGATACCATCCTCCAGAAGAATATTCTTGAATAAATNATGGTTATTACCTTTATGTCCATATGGCAGCATTTCTATACTGTTAACAAGATAGCGTTTATTATCGTAGCATGATAATGCTATTCAATTCGAGGTCTCCACACTAATTGAGTGTATATGCAAGTGTATTCCAGTCATCAGTCTTCGAATGATACCATCTTCCATAAGAATGTTCTTGAACAAATCAAAATTCATAGTCTGCTTCACTGACTGGGTTACACCTTTTGCACTGGCCTTCTCCAATTTCTCATGACTCTTGCTTGAATATTCAACAGAATATAGTTTCAGTTTAAGTGCAACTACACGGTTTAATACACCCCTGCCTAATTCGTCCTTGACTTTAAGGTACACTTTTTTATTCACATCAGAGTATAGGGGTGATGATATTGGATAATTTGAAAAGTCAAAGTGATGTGAGATTGATTCTAACTCTGTGTACAAATTTTCTGTTTTTATTTTGTATAGTAATGAGTCAGTGTCAGAATACAACAAAGTAATCCTGTTTTTGAAAGACAGCTTCATTACCTCATAATGGAATTTGAACATTAACAACTTGGATAGATTGAGTATAGCTGATCCAAGATAATTCAGGCAATTCCATTCAATATCTGTTTGGCTTAACATAACCTGGACCAAATCCTTGCTTACTATATTATACGATTTAAATTCAGGTTTTTTAATTAACTTTTCCACAGATTCGAGATTGTGTGCAAACTTTATATTTACCCGTTTTTTTAAATTTTCCATGCACTTTCCAAACACAGCATTCGACATTAACTTATATAATGCCTTCTCAAAATCATTTCATGCTGCTTTGCATTTGTTTGTGTTTAAATCTATATATGATTTTAAAAACGGAGCTTGTCTAAATTCAAGAGCTTTGTGGAATTTTGTGATTTTCAATCCTTGTTCAACATAGAATTTTAGTACCTCATAGTGGACAATATAATTCTCTTTTTTGTAAAATGTTTGCACAGGCTTAGGTATTGGCACCAGGGTTATTTTTAATCTATTTTTAATTTCTAGTTGGTATGGTGATAAATACTAGTCTTTGACTNGATTTAAAATATTGCAACTATTGTGTGTGATTCCTCTTATTTCTCTGGTGAAATGGCAATGGTCCACTACTTTAACATCACCATGTGCAAATGCTTTTTTACAAAATATACATTTTGTTGCTGATGTCAACATAAGTTTCCTCCACTCTTCTGATATTACTAGCTCGTGATAACATTGTTTCATCTCATACAACTGTTTTGCCAATTTCCACAAATGATTCCATCCATGCTCCATACATTGTTCACCAGTATAAATCTCACATGTTAATAATTTATCCACGCTACTTGTCGCCATGCAGACACCCNGTGTGTTTTAACATTGCATGCCAGCTGAAATTAGATAATGTAAAAAAGTGAGTGGGGTCAAGTTTATATGTCTCCATGCTTTCTAGTTGGAATTTGCATATCACATCAAGGAGTAATATGGTGTCAGAAATTAAATAATTATAATGAAATTGTTTAAAATTTTCACATCCACCCAAGACCCATGTGTTACTGCCTTCAAGATCCAATTCCTCCTGGGTTAATGGAATTTTTCCAGTTAATGCATCTTTCCAATCTTCTAAATCTGGGGGGTCCAACTCGTTAAATTTATCAAAGCTATCAAACCAGGTAAAAGGGAATACACCTTTACCATGTGAAAACGCCTCCACGTTTTGTTTCCCCATNTAGTGGACAATATAATTCTCTTTTTTGTAAAATGTTTGCACAGGCTTAGGTATTGGCACCAGGGTTATTTTTAATCTATTTTTAATTTCTAGTTGGTATGGTGATAAATACTAGTCTTTGACTATTAATTTATTTGGGGCTAATGGAAAATCAAAGTGATCATTGTGCAGATATTCCAGATATTCCAAATCCACCTCCAACATGTATCCAGTCTGTGATTCTTGAGGCGTGGATAATATTTCCTTGAGTTTTGCTGTAGACCATGACAGTCCACCCACAGGTAAGCTTAAACTCATGGTACCACTGTACAATCTCCTTCTCAGGATCATAGCCTTCCACTAACGGATTATTCACCTTAAAATAATGATTGGAAAATATAGAACACATGCCTCCTCTGATGCTGTCTTGAATAAAGTTCAATTCCATCTCATCATGTAGTGGATCAAGTGATACCTCTGTGTGTTTTAACATTGCATGCCAGCTGAAATTAGATAATGTAAAAAAGTGAGTGGGGTCAAGTTTATATGTCTCCATGCTTTCTAGTTGGAATTTGCATATCACATCAAGGAGTAATATGGTGTCAGAAATTAAATAATTATAATGAAATTGTTTAAAATTTTCACATCCGCCCAAGACCCATGTGTTACTGCGTTCAAAATCCAACTCCTCCTGGGTTAATGGAATTTTCCCGGTTAATAAATCTTTCCAATCTTCTAAATCTGGGAGGTCCAACTCATTAAATTTATCAAAGCTATCAAACCAGGTAAAAGGGAATACACCTTTACCATGTGAAAACGCCTCTGCTTTTTGTTTCCCCATACCGTCATTTAAAAATTTATACTTGTCAGCTCCAATATTTTTCGTAAGGTTTGACAGACTATCACTTATGAACTGATAACTGTCTAAAAACCTGAGTTCTTCATATATGGGCTTGTAAATTCCTTTTTTATCATTATACCCGTCTACTGGCACCATCAAACTGAGTGATAAGAATACTTCACTTGTACATGGTATGCAACTCACTTTTTCTCCGTCTTTCATCTTCAAACTTTTCAATAAAATATGCATGTCGTATTTACTACCATTGTGCATGAAAATTGGGGTAAATTGCAGGCTTTGATTTAAAATATTGCAACTATTGTGTGTGATTCCTCTTATTTCTCTGGTGAAATGGCAATGGTCCACTACTTTAACATCACCATGTGCAAATGCTTTTTTACAAAATATACATTTTGTTGCTGATGTCAACATAAGTTTCCTCCACTCTTCTGATATTACTAGCTCGTGATAACATTGTTTCATCTCATACAACTGTTTTGCCAATTTCCACAAATGATTCCATCCATGCTCCATACATTGTTCACCAGTATAAATCTCACATGTTAATAATTTATCCACGCTACTTGTTGCCATGCAGACACCCGATGGAATTTGCTTTACATCTTGAATGGTGTAGCTTGAGGAAGGGTTTGGTTGAACACTGGACTTTTCTTGAAATTGCCTCTATATCCAGAGTGCCAACCACAGGAATGTAATTCTGTGTTTGATATGCTTTAAATTTAATTTTGTCTGTTTGATCTGGGAACATGATTTTTGGTTCTGCTACTCCATTACATTTATTTTCATGTTTTGTTAATATTTCTCGAGTTTTGAAACCAGATAAACATTTTGAACAAAAGAAATCATGGTTTCTATTCTTAAAAAACCAGAGACATGTGTTTAAATTTGTAATTGCAAGATAGTGACTTTTTTCACTGTCTTCTATTAATAATAAATTGGCCGTCTTCTGATGATGGCATGGAGACATGTAAGCTGGTACAAGACAACGATCATTTAACGAGTATACATTCACGTTTATAGAATTCCATGTTTTGAAAATGCATATATCGTTGATTGAAAATTGAAACATTAATCTGGAATACTTTAATTCTGAAAGGAATTTTTTCATTTGTGTGATTTGGCAACGATCTTTAATTTCTGGGTGTAGACAAGCTAAGACAGAATATATGAAACACAAGTTGGATTGACTGGTTTTCAGGTTTACAAGGAATTTGTTTCTTTTTATATATTCAGGTAAGGGAATGTACGATCCTCCACAACTCAGATGATATTTTGACACATGAAGACCAACTTTATTTATTCTCTTTAAAATAAATCCACTCCCATTTGTTGTGTAAATACAAATAAAACTGGCAATTTCATTGACCAGACTGTAGAAATTACTCTCATTTATACCCCCGTCATTTTCTATTGGTTTAACCATCTCAATCTCACAGGTTAAATAAATTTTAGAGACAGAAATTAACCGTTGTCCACTTATGTTTGGTACGAAGGTGGGATCTCACTTGTTTTGGGTGGGGACTCATGTATGTGCACAAACCACAGAAATATTGGGATGGTGTCTTTGTTCTAAATAGACCATGTATTAGTAAAGTGTTAGGGAAAAAATTTAAAAACACAGATAGAATAATTTTAACATAAATGCAAATGGTTTTTTTCAAAGTTGGAAAAATTTTTGTTTTGACATGCATTTGAATTTTTATAAACCATAATGAGGAAAATTTATTAAACACAGTATATAGGTAAATAGTAATTTAACTAAAACATGTAATCAATAATAGACATATAAAACAAATAATAAACACATGCATTATTTAAAANATCCAATTCCTCCTGGGTTAATGGAATTTTTCCAGTTAATGCATCTTTCCAATCTTCTAAATCTGGGGGGTCCAACTCGTTAAATTTATCAAAGCTATCAAACCAGGTAAAAGGGAATACACCTTTACCATGTGAAAACGCCTCTGCTTTTTGTTTCCCCATACCATCATTTAAAAAAAAATGTATTTTTCTCCTCCAATATTCTTTGTAAGGTTTGATAGACTATCACTTATGAACCGGTAACTGTCTAAAAACCAGAGTTCCTTGTATATGGGCTTGTAATTTCCTTTTTTATTGTTATACCCATCAACTGGCACCATTAAACTTAACGACAGAAAAACTTCACTTGTACATGGTATGCAACTCACTTTTTCTCCGTCTTTCATCTTCAAACTTTTCAATAAAATATGCATGTCGTATTTACTACCATTGTGCATGAAAATTGGGGTAAATTGCAGGCTTTGATTTAAAATATTGCAACTATTGTGTGTGATTCCTCTTATTTCTCTGGTGAAATGGCAATGGTCCTAATTTTTATAAACCACAATGAGGAAAATTTGTATAGACACAGCATATATAATTAGTAATGTAACTAAAAACATGTAATCAATAATGAAAATATAAAACAATTAATACACATGCATTATTTAAAAAACTCTTTTAAACAAAATTACATTTAACTAAATAAATAACATCTCAATCACCCTAAAAACCCGGGTGTTGGATAAAAAATATCAGTGTAATGTAAATAGATATTAACGCATGCAATAATAAAATTAACAATAATGCTAGCTCTCACTTCCTTAAAAACACTGATTACATTTAAAATGTGTATTGAGAAAACACTAAATGACTAATGGAGCGTGCAACTCACTTTAAAATAATTATGCAATTATAAAATGCGTGGAGTGATATGCTAGCATATTAAATAATAAATCACAAATGAAGAGATACACACCATCTATAATATGCAAGAAAGAATTTCCTTCCATCTGTTTAAAATGGAAAACAAAGACTAATAAATTGATTTTTTTCAAGGTTTCATCTCTCTCCAATTTAAAATAAAACATTATTTCCAAAAAACGAGCATGTGTTGAGAAAAAACAATGTATTAGATATTAACATATCTCTTTAAAATTAAATAGAGAGAATGCATTTAACAAATAACCGATATAATGTAGACACTATTACAAGAAATATTTTCATCAATGAAATAAAACCAATTCATTTTTGAAATTTTGTAAAAATAGAAAAACCTCTAATTAATATGTGATATGTGTTATTTAAATTGTAAAAACTCTATTGCGTTTTTTAATATTGGAAAAGATGGAAAAACACAATTTTTCAAAATAAAAAATGCATGCTATATTATGTACTCACGTGGTATTATTGTTTGTGGAAACATTGCTAACACTCTGGGTATTGCTTGTACCCGATGTGGTTGGTTGTTCATCCCCACAACCAGTTTGAGAGCACTCGCATTCAATCATCATTTCGTTGACCTTATTTTGGAAGTTTTGTGACCATACTTCGAAATTTTCTTCTTCCTCCTCCAGGATGTTATCAAAGCTAAAAACATTTGTATTACACATTTAATAATAGTTTTGTTTTTTAATAAAATGAAAAACATGCATTACATATTTTATATTATAATGAATTGCAATGTAAAACTGATTAGTAATTTGTTGCATTGTATAATAAAAACTTAGTAGATAATATATTTTTACAAAAGAATGTCTTACATTGTTTCATCAAAGCTAATTTCCAATGGGCTTTTGTATAAATTTTCGCTAATGATAGCTTCAAATTGTTGGTTCCAGCCAGCTAGGAATTCACATATGTTGGTAGAACTCATCCTTTAAAAAAGCAGAATGTTGAAAATAGACTATAATCAAAGAGATAAAAATTAGAATGAATAATGATAATAAAAATTTAAATGCGGGAGACATCAAGTTTTGATTGGATGGAGAATATCCAATTAGCAATAAGTAAAATCAATTAGGGGAAACTTTTGTGATAACGTCAATTCGTGGTACTTAAAAATCTCAAGTAGGCGGGGTTTACGTGAAAAAGCTTTTAAATAATTTGATATGTTGGCAGGTTCCCCAAGAAAAGGTTTTAAAAATGTTGGGTTTTTTGAGTGATTGATAGATTCTCTTTCCGGGTTTCTGGAGGCAGTAATAAAAAGATTTTAAATTGAATACACTTGAATGTGACAGATTAAAAGCTTCTGTCAAAAACATTGCTAATGTGTTTCTAGGTACTTTTTTGCAAAAAACCCTGGAAAATTTTAAGCAGGGTTGTAATTCTTTACTTAGCCTGAGTCATGTAAACAGTTTCTCAGTTCTTAGCATAGTGTTAAGTAAATCTATAAGCACATAGATACAATACACTATGTGGAAACCAGGAATTTTATAATCTAAAACATTATTCTTTATAGAAGAAGGTGGAAATGGTAAATTGATATTAGGATAAACTAGATACATGGGTGTACACATATAACAGATATTTTATAATATTCTAACAACATTTTTGCAAATGAATTAATCACATTAGTTGATGATTGGATCAAATGAATTAAGTTATTTTTGATTGGTTTGTATGCTAAAACTTTGTAATAAATAACTTGTGCTTTGAATACTTTTTCAATTTTAAATTCAACGATGACTTCAAAAGCTGCTAACAAATCTCATGCTAAAAAATCTACCAAAGTTACACAGAGCAAACAAGACAAACTCTCACAACCCAAAAAATATCTTTTAAAGCCAGTATTACCAAAGACCGTGTATTCCATAGAGACTATTGGTAAAGTAGTTCAACCAGAGATGGTCAACACCCTCAATGAAGTTTCTGAACAATGTCAGATGAAATATATCTCCGTTAGAGAATTAAAAATTGGTGAGTGGCAAAAAATACACAATGCATATAGCCTTCAGACAAAGTATGGCCCTGCGGTAAAAATTATACTTGAAAACAGCAAGTGCTTCTTCTTACCCAAGTGATATGCAGAAAAAGCTACAGGAGAAAAATATAAGATGTTTATCAGACTTAAAATTCGACGAGGCAAGGATAAACTGCCAATATATCCAGGTGGCAATGCACAAACTGTATTTAGATTTTCCATGTCAAAAATATTTAGAATAAATATACATGTTTCATTGATTTTTATTTTAATTGTTAAAAATTAGTACTTACTAGTGAAACAAAACTCAATTTAAGAAACATCTTTACACTTTGCTTAAAATACAAGATTGATTTTATCTAATGTTTATTATAAACTGGATTATTTATCATTTTGCTTAAAATATAAAATCAAAAAGTGGAGTAAATTTATATAAGAAAATATTATTACATATGAATAACCATAAGTTTGATACAACACACAAGCATATTGAGTTTAGAATGTGATTTTTAGAATAAAGAATAAATATATGAACAATGATTTCTATTTTTATTTGATAACATAAACAGTAGTTGTTAGTGAAACAAAAAACAAAACGATTTAAGAAGAAACATGCGATAAATATATTATATTAATTAGCTTTATTTAGAGTCAAGTGTGTACATTGCATATAAGTATTTACATATTTACAAAATACATATTTACAAATATACAAAATACACATGATCTAAGCTAACAAACAATTAAAATAAAAATAATAAATACGGATACAAAAACAAAAATATAAACAAATCATTGTTGAATAATCTTTCATAATGAAATCTTTCATAATGTCTATTAGAAACATGGGACATGACAATTGTCATTTACGGTTTATTTACAAGATAAACTGGTCATTTATGCATCTTTTACAAAGCTTAGGCCTTAAAACATGCTTAGAATTTGTGCACAAAGTTCACATTTGTGGTGATCATTAAAACGTTTGACCAAAGGTATCGCATAATATAAATTTTTTGTGAATTTTAAACATTATTTTCTATTGCAGTGAATAGATCTATTTTATTGCCGTTACCTAAATATTTCTTTGGTAGGTTTTGCATGTGTACAGAATTTCTTGTTTAATAATTTTGAATTTTGTTTAAGCAACTATGATTTGAAACTTTGTACTAGAACGGTCAATGTGTAATAAATTTATCGCAATTCTAATTATTTCGTTAAGTTTTAATGATTGGGAAGTCAAATTTAGTGACATTTATTTTGTGTATATGGCCTTCTAAATCTATGTTCAGTTTAGTTACTGTCACTAATATGAAAGGGTATGTAGCCACCCACATTTTATTATGATAATCCGAATTATAAAGTCTTAGTGGTTTTCTAAGTATGCACGTTTAAAAGATAATTCTACAGGTGCAAGCTACATTTTGTACATAGCTATATTAATTACATATAAATTAATGTTGAATTTTAATAAATTGACTATTTGAAATTATATTTAAAATGAACACTGGTGAAATTGGAATCACACTCAATTTTTATTGAGATGTTACTGGTTCGAATCCAGTGTGTTCATTGCTAAACAATAATTAAGGTAATATTAATATTCATGCCTACACATGTAGAATTGTTTCTGAATAACACCAGATGAAGTATGCAATGTGCCTTTTCTAAATTATAACACTAGTGCACATGCATTTGCCTACAGAGTGTTTACTATAGATCATTAGTTTGATGCATATATATTGATACATGTAACAGAAGCAATTAATGCAATAATGCCTCATTGATTCGGAGGGATTTGAACCCACATCGTCTGTACAAGTGTACAGCTGTGTTATTGAATCAGAATTATTAAGAAGTCCAATGCACTATAAATTTAAGGTTAAAATCTCCACAGTACTTTAAAAATGTTATCATAAGTTTAAAATTATATTGAACAGGCTAGACTTGAACTAGCAATCTCTCATTACAATGAGTGTGTTATCCTTCCACTACTGTTCAATAATATAGTATGTAATCAGATAGCACAAGATATGATAAAACTTACAATCCTAAACATAAGAGAACGGAACAATGCTATATTTAAAAATAAATCTAAGCATTAAATTTCATGATAAGAAATAAGTGTCATTTCGGGAAACAGTGCGTGTTGGAAATTCATGAAATATATTGTACTAGCTGAAAGTCGATTCAATTGAAATTGTTTCTGAGCTGCAGCTAATCACAAATCGTTGTAGAGATAAGATTTATTTTTTACTTGTGGTGATGCAACTGAAAGTTCACTGCGCTTAATTTCCCATCTGCCAGTTTTTATAATTGAATGTAAAATATCAATGAATCGCCAACGATTACCATGCCTTTGTAGATGATACTGACAATGTCGCTGGCCCATCTTTCTAATAGACATTATGAAAGAAT
>CABFPE010000772.1:64585-79609 GCA_900660155.1 Hofstenia miamia
GCTCACCACTAGAAACATCAAACACTAAATGCATGAACAGCGACAATGTTTCCGAAACAAATGCTCCAGAAAAAAGTGAAACAAACCAACGAAAAGTCAAACATATCAAAGAAACTTCGGATACATTGATAATTGGAACATCAATGTATCGCAATTTGAGGGCAAATAAACTTGTGAAAGATCACGATGTCACGATTCATTCATATCCTGGAGCTACAATCGAGGAAATTTCAAACATAATTTATCAATACCCACAAAGGAACAATATAAAGAAGTTGATGATCACTGCTGGAAGAAACGACGTCATGCAATCAAACAAGAATTTTGCACCACTTTTCCAAAAATTGATTACTGCCACACGCCATTCCTTTCGAAACGCAGAAATTACATTGGGTGAACTCGCACCATTTCCATATATTAAAACGTTTAATAAAATGTCATCGGAAGTCAATGTATTATTACATCAAAATGCAAAACAATTGCAATACAAGATCTTCGAAAATAACCGTTATTTTTACAAGGGTGCATATGTTGATGCAGATCTATTTACACAAGGAGAAATTCATTTCTCTGAATCTGGATATGCTATATTAGCACGATGCATTAAAAGCTATTTTGCAAATACAAAGCATCCTTTTCTATTTTGCAAATACAAAGCATCCTTTTATCTATGGCCGCTCAATTTTGCTGCCAAAGTCACTTAATTCTTATCAATCATATCGACCAGTGAATACACGTATGCCACCGCAACATCACAGGCAATCACGTACCTTGTACTCACCAGCAACGATTAATCAAGGACGCTACGCCCCGCACCCGCAAACGTACGCCGAAGTCCTTTCAACTACACCGCCTAATCATTTCTCACCTTCCAAGGTACTAAAGCTCTGACACTTATTAACTTTTTACTAAACGGTATGGATTTATTTATCTTTGTAATGCTAAGACTACGGGTAGTTCACCAACACAAATTTTTCTTAAAATCTAAGTTTGCAACTTTTATCAGCATTTTTCCAATAACAGATATACCTAGAAAAAATCCCTTCAAAGAGCTTTTGGCAATTTTGGTTTTAAAATTTTTATTATTACTTAAACATGGAATCGAAGCAAATCCTGGTCCTTTGCTCAATTATGAAACATATCTAAAAAATGTTTCATCTAAGAAAGATATGATTAATTACGTTCATTTAAATGCCCAGAATTTATCTAATAAAAATTGCGATTACAAGTCACTTATTAGCAATTTTTATGAAAATATAGTGCTAGCCATTACTGAGACATGGTTTAACTGCAATGACCTTGACATTGTCTGGTCAGATAACAATAATCTATATAAATTATTCAGAAAAGATAGAACTCATTGTAATATACTCGGTAAAAGCAAGGGGGGCGGGGTACTCCTTCTAGTTCCGAAATCATTTCATCCAAAGCAACGGAATGATATAGTAAGCTCAGAAAAATTCGAAAGCCTTTGGGTTGAAATTGATAACCCTATCAAAAATTCACCTTTTAAAAAGCAATTAATTAATGTTTCATACTGTCCAAATAAATGTAATACTAATGAATTTTTTGAACAACTTGAGAATGAAATTTCACTGGCCTACTCAGAAAATAAAGATTTAATATTAATGGGTGATTGAAACCTAAATTACTTAAATAAACGTGATAATAAAACGATTAATCTCTTTTTTAATACTTTTAATTTAAAAACGGCAAATGCCTTCATTCCTACAAGAATCGCAGCCAATAGTGCAACTTTGATTGACTATATTGCACTGCCCGAAAATAATCTTGATTTCTTATACTACTCCTCTGAATGTCCATTCTCTGATCACTGTATAATATCAGCCAGTTTCCCTAAAGCTAAAATACGCTCTGAAATATCCAAAAAATGGATCACTATTCGCGAAAAATCGTCTGATAATATAGATAACCTGAAAAATGCTCTTTCACGTGAAACTTGGACTTCTGTATACGTTGCTGTTGATCCTAGCAACATGATCAAAAGCTTTCTTGATATTCTTGAATCCTATTTAGATGAATATTGTCCTGAAAAAAAATCCTTGTTACTAATCATTCTCGCAAAAACATAAAGAATGACAAGCCTTGGATTTCCGATTTCTGCAAACAATTAATAACAAAAAAATGACGCTTTTAAATTTTTTTCTAACGCCCGTACTCCTGAAAGTTATGCATTATACAAAAAAGCTAGAAATATTTCTAATATAGAAAATCGTAAAGCTTACAATGAGTATATTAAAAATGAATATAGAAAATTACCGAACCAAAAGAGTAAATGGAGATTGATTAACGAAATCTCGAATTGTACCAAATCAAAATCTTCTCCCATAGAAAAAATTGTAGACCCCGATGGAAATCAATACGTCTCTGATTTTGAAATTTCCAATATTTTAAATCAAACATTTGCAAACCTAGGTAATTACGACGGTCCTCAAACAAAATTCCAGGAAATAATTCCTAATAGGCACATCCCTGAATTTGGTTTTCGCTTTATAACAAGTTTTGAAGTAATTAAAGCAATCAAGAAACTAAAATCAAACAAGTCAAGCGGCCCCTCAAAAATTCCAATATGGTTACTAAAAAACAATGCGAAATATATTGCCGAACCTTTAAATTATATCTTTAATGAATGCTTAAAATGGAATATTTTTCCCGATTTCTTGAAACAGGCTCATATTACTCCAATTTACAAAAAAGACGACCCAAAATGTCCCAAAAACTATCGACCTATATCTATTACATCACCAATCAGTAAAATATTTGAAAGATTATTACATGAACAAATTACACTTCATTTAAATCATCATAAACTATGGTCCAAATCACAATTTGGTTTCAGAAAAAATTATTCAACATCAGACGCACTTATACAAACGACAGAAAAATGGAGAGCACTATTAGACTCTAATAAATTTGTTGCTATTGCCTGTCTTGACCTCTCAAAAGCATTCGATTCTATTAATCATGATATATTAATAAGAAAATTTAAAAATATTGGTTTTTCTCTTAACAGTGCTCACCTTATATCTAATTACTTAAGTAATAGACTTCAGCGAGTTAAATTAAATGATACTTTTTCAAATTGGTTGTCTGTCAATAATGGTGTACCTCAAGGAACCATACTAGGTCCCCTGCTATTTAATATTTATGTGAATGACATGAGGGAAATTACGGACTGTGAAATAACACAATACGCCGATGATACATCTATTTACTGTGGAAATAAATCCTTAGATAAAGCTGTAAAAGTTATTGAATCGAATTGTATAAAATTGAGCAACTATCTTAACATGCATAGATTGCGTATTAATACGAAAAAAACTGAATTTTGCATAATGCAACCTTCTAGAAAAAAAACGGACATCTCTGACTATTCAATTAATTTCAATAATTCATCTGTTATACCTGTTAATAAGTTTAAATATCTAGGAGTAATAATAGATTCAAATCTTAATTTCACGTCGCAAATAAATACTATTATTAAAAAAATGGCTATAGGTATTAGAAAGATATCCCATGTTTCCCAACAGTTACCCCCAATTGCAGTAATTCAAATGTTTCATGCATTTGTTATGAGTAATTTAAACTATGCTAATATCTTATATACTAATGTACACAGCCAAATGTTAAAAAAGCTTCGAGTTCAACTAAAATGGGCATTAAATGTTTGTAATAAAAACTCTTCTAAAACAAAAGAATATATTTCTAAATCTATTCTTTTTCCACAAGAGTTAATTATTTACAATATTATTATATATTTCTTCAAATTTATAAAGAAAATTCCACCCTACAACGAGTCATCATTCTCATTTTCGACAGATTGTCTGAAGCAAAATAAACGAACAAAAAACTACTCACGTGTTAAATTTAATAAAAATATCATGAGTCAATCTTTTATTAATACTGCAATTTATAACTGGAATATATTGCCAAAAGAAATGAAAATAATAGACAACCTTAAAAAATTCAAAAAAGAATTAAAATTATTATTTCTCAAACAAAAGTTTATATCAGGTAGATCATGGATAGGATTTAAATTTTATAATAACGATTATACAATAAATCGAAATTAGTAAGCTATCCGTAGTCAGTGTATTTTTTAGTCAGTGTTGTTTTATTTATTTCATTTTTGTTATTATTCATTTTTTGTACATAGTAGTTAATGACGCTATTCATTTGAAATATCAGTAAAATATTGTAAAAAAATTCAAATGAATATAGATTATCTTATCTTATCTTATCTTATCTATATATTAGATCGCGTAGGCAAAGGCAGCTGGGGTAGCTAAGCTACGCTTAAATTATTTCAAAATAAATATATACTTGTTATTCTGTATATGCAAGATTTTTTGATTCTACGAAAATATTTTATAATGTTTATTATCCTTTCACAAATCATTCTCTAACATTATCACTAAATTAATTGCAAATACTTGTAAACATTGATCTATGAGTGAGTGAGCAAAAAGTTAGGTTCTTGGAATTTAAAACAACCAACATCATTTTTTGAACAAGTTGACAATGTTGCAGTGAGGATGTTTGTAGACTTCTGTGTTTAAATGTCCATCAAGATGTTCTTTTAGTCTCTTTCCAAAATTTCGAACTGTTTCAAAAATGTACAATTTATTGCAATTGTCACATTTATATTTATAGACAATTGATGAAATAAGTTCTTTTGGAAGTTGATATTTATTCTTAAATATATATTCGATTTTGTATGGTTGAAATATTGGTCGTATCTTAACATCTTTGAGTTTCTTATTAATGATCTTCAATGATATAAATTTGTGTTAAATGTATGGCAATTTCCAATAAATTTCATTAACTTGTATACAGATATATACATTTATGCGGTTTTGAAATGTCTGTGCACCAGGAATGTTACCATTTTATAACATTAGAATTTATTGTGTACAAAGATCGTCTTTTGGTTTAGATGCTGTCACAGCGTGATTTGGCTCTATAATTCTTGGGATACATCTAAGGTTGCAATGAGTCGATTTCATTGGAAAACCACATGGACAATAAATTGAGTGAATATATTGACCGTCTTTTGTTTATAGTGTTCACTTAGAAGTTTTATTTGTAAATTTTAATATTATGATTTTTGATAAATAAATTTCTTTAATCTTTTATTTCCTTAAAGAAATTTTTTCAAATTCTTTATAAAACTTGCCAATTTCTTGCAAAGAAATGTAAACGATTCTTAAAGATCTTTAAAGAATTAAAAGATATATCTTTAAATTCTTCTATTTCTTAAAAAAAATTTCTTTAATTTCCTCAAAAAACTTGCCAATTTCTTGCAAAGAAATATAAAAGGTTTCTTTAAGATCATCAAAGTTATCAAAGAATTTTGAACTAGGGTTATATATGAAATTAGAAAGCTTGCATTTTCTGGAATTTAGTGCGTCAAATTAAATAATATGCCTACTTTCTCTAATTGGCTATCTAAAAACGGAGTACCGCAAGGTACTATTCTTGGACCGCTACTTTTCAGCATATATATGTAAACGACATGCAGCAATATACGTATTGTCAATTGATTCAATACGCCGATGGTACATGCATTTTTAGTTGAAATACATCCTTAAATCAAGCAATAAATGATGTAGAACAAAATTGTGATAAATTGAGTAAATATTTTAACATGCAAAAATTGAGGAAGAATAGAAAAAGAATATCTTTATTCAGTACAGTTTTTAATTTCAACAAAATTGTTGTTTGCTGTACCAAACGCATCAAAAAATACAAATTTACAAATTAATAAAAATTAAACAACAACGACTGTGAAAAAATTGAATTTTGCATCCTGATTCCTCAGGGAAAAAGTGTATTACTACCAAATTTTTCACTTACTTTTAATAACGCTTCAATCTCCCCTAAAGAATCCTTCAAATATCTAGGCATAACTATTGACTCAAAATTTAACATACAAGTTACAAGTAAAAGAAATCTTAAAGCACATTACAATGAGTATCAAAACAATACCACACATAGCTGAAGAATTATCCTCTGCCGATATGATTCAATTATTTCATGCTTTAGTCATGAGTCATCTTAATTATGCAAATACACTTTTTTCAAATTTAAATGAATCATTAGTAAAAAAACTTACAATACAATTAAAATGGACATTGAATGTTTGTCAGAAAAACTCCTACAAAACAAGAAATTACATTTTGTCATCCTTGCTCTTTCCAAATCAACTTTTTATTTTTAATATTTTAATAAAGTTTTTTAAAATAAATCAGTTACCTCCTTATAATTCAATATCATTTCCAAACTTTTGTTAAAAGCGCAATATAAGAACTAATAATTATACTAGCATTAAATTTCGTAAAAAAATCAAACAACATTTTTTTATTAATGTTGCAATTCGCAATTGGAATCTATTACCAAATGAAATTAAAATGATTAGGAGCGCAATTAACTTGAAAAGAAAATTGAAAGCATTTATGTTGAAAGAAAATTTCATTTTGGGTAAGTCATGGTTAGGATTCAAATTTTACAATAATGATTATACAATAACACGCAATTAATTTCCATAGCCTGAACAGAATAGATTTTGTAGTCTTGTTATTTTTTGTAAATATTATAGTTTTTGGTTATCATTCTTGAAGCAACTAAGATAATAACCAATTTGTAATTGAAAATATTATCTGAATAAAGAATATCTTATTTTATCTTAACTATAATTAGTAAAATGGAGATTTTTTCCTAAATTCATGTTTTTCAACTTCTTCTTAAATAATGTATATTTTTATTTCTTGTATTGTAGTCCAATTTGTTCTATAGGGATAAGAATATTGAATAATTTAACTCGACAATTCTTATAGTTGTGATTATCCATGCAGTACATGCAGTTAGATGTTTTCATTTAACATACCTTTGTAGCATGACTATATTCGCCAAAACTACTACATTTTCTGACATAATAACATTTCCAGGGTAATGTTTTAATTTTTTTCCAATTAGAATATAATAGAATTTAACACTTGTCTTAATTTTGCTTAGACCATCATTATTTCTTTTCACTTGCCATAATTGCTAACACTACTATATATTAATTCACAATGCTCCATTTCAAAACCTTGAGAATATTTTAATTATCAGCAAATAATTTATACTTAAATTCCTTAAAGTTTGTTAAGTCTTCATATAAAGTTATATTAGTAATTTTGATTTTTGGCATAAGTTTAAGCAATTTTTTTATGCTTATGTTCCTAAATTTTCCAAGTACTTTTTGCGTTATATTTGCAACTTCATCAATTTAAAAAATTAAGATGATAACACTGCCATTAAATTTCAATTATTAATTGACTTCTCAACATTTTGAAAAATGTTTTGCATTCTTTTTCGTTTTTAAATTATTACTCGAAATGACAAATTTGACTTAAATGCTTTCGAAGGTTGAAATTCTTTGATTATGGGAATAATAGTATTACTCAATTGTACATTTTCACATTGATTTTTCAAGCATTTAATGAATTTCGACTTTATGCCAAAAACAATATGTTCATATTCNAATAGTATTACTCAATTGTACATTTTCACATTGATTTTTCAAGCATTTAATGAATTTCGACTTTATGCCACACACAATATTTTCATATTCAAGTTTTAATGTATCTGAAAATCTTAGTTCGTTACTAATGAAAATTTTAAAAATTGAAAACAATGAAATTACGAAATAATGTTCGTTACTAAAGTAACCAAGATTTTAAATATCTCTAAATAGCGCGTTTATCCGTCCATCTTCTATAAGGACTATCCTTTAGAATTTTTTAATATTGCTTAGATCTCACAAAAGCCTTTTATTCGATTAATCATAACATGCTATCTGAAAAACTAGCTTACTTAGGATTTTCTTGTAGTAGTAAGAAATTGATAATTAGTTACCTCAATCAAAGATTTAAAAGAGTTAAATTAAACAATTTCTTCGGAATGGTTACCGGTTTACAATGGGGTGTCTCAAGGAACAATTCTAGGACCTCTTCTTTCTACTATTTATGTAAATGACATGCTTTCTATAACAAATTACAATTTAGTCCAATATGCCGATGATTCATGCATTTTTAGTGATAATATATCAATGCACCTAGCAGCGGAATCTATAGAATGGAAATGTAACAAATTATCACAAGACTTTTGTATGCACATGCACAAGTTGAATATTAATGAAGCTAAGAGAGAATTTTGTATATTACAGCCGAATAAAAGCATTTACATTGTTTCTGCAGTGACTTTAAATGTAAATAATATTAGTTTTCCTATTGTAGACACTATCAAGTATCTAGGACTAACTATTGACTTCAATTCTAATATCAATTTTATAGTTAGAAAATTGGCTATAGGCACTAGTAGTTAGGCAGTTGCCACCATGCTCTCATCATGAGTCACCATAATTAGGCTAACATTCTATTTACTGACATAAGCAAGTGCTTTATAAAAAACTTGATATTCAATTAAAATGGGCATTAAATATTTCAATGAAAAACTCATCGAAAACTAAACATTACATATCTAGGTCAATTATTTTTCCAAAAAAAAACTAAAAACTATAAGCTGGAAGTGATGAAGTTCAATGGGAAGACTATTACAAGTCATAGAGAAATTTGCAATGCATTTAATGAGGTTTTTCAAAATCTAGGAAAGTATGAAGGGAAAAAATTTCCCTATAAATCTAAACTTCCAAAAGCATAAAATTCAACTGATTTCTTTTTCAGATATGTCGCGAGTTGTGAAATTATAAGATCTAGTAGTAGTTTAAAAAAATTAATCCAGCGAGCCTTCAAACGTACCAACTTAGTTTATAAAAGATGCTTATGCATTTGTTTCGGAGCCTCTTTGTTACATTATAAATACCTGCATAAAACAATCTATTTTGTCTGAAAACTTAAAAATGGCCAATATAACTCCTGTTTATAAAATAGGTGATCCCGAAAACTTAAAATTATAGACCAACAGACCTACAGATAAGTTCGAAGAGTGTGCAAGATGAGTACGCTGCGTTTATCATGTACATACTTGTCTACAGAAAGTGCGTTTAATTGCATGAGTAACAATTTTTAGTTAACTTTGTACCACTAGTTCTATTTATATCTTTACTAACAAAATTGCAATCTAAACTTCACTTGTAAGAAAATGGACTAAAATTTTGTTTTTGCATATAATGCCCTCGTTTCTCATGCAAAATAATTTTAAACGAATTGTGCTGCAACATGTGAAGTATGTTCAGATATGAAAATTTATTCAAAATTATTTCAGAAAAACTTTTTGGGCAAGGTGACAAATATTTTATAGTGCTAACATTTGCTATTTTAGTCTCAATATTTTAATGTACCTGATACATTACTATCTAATAGAAATTTGATTAAAAACAACATAAAATTATTGGCAAATTATAAAATAACACCTCGACACAACAGTTAAACAAAAATTTACAAAAATCTAAAAAAAACTAATAATGACGTAAACGTAATTAATGTACATAATTTATCCATGTACTTGATCATCCTCAACAAAGTCTTGTGCCTGCTCCCGGGTGATAGTATCCACGTGACTAACTTTATTTCTAAAAACTACACCGTAAAATTTATCAGCAGTTTCTATCAATTCGGGTCGGAATGTTGTGATAATAAATTGGGCGTTTTCCGAAAGTTCACCTATCATTGAAGCAACTGCCTCCCTGTGCTGCACATCAAGAGCTTGATCAATTTCATCAAATAAATAAAAAGGTGCGGGGTCGCATTTTTGAATTGCAAATATTAACGTTAATGCTACTAGAGATTTCTGACCACCAGACAATTGGCTCATTTCTCTAGTTTCAGCTGCTTTTCCCGAAAATGAAACCTTAATACTAACACCAGTGAACTGTTCAACCAGGGGAACGCTCTCCTGGTTTTCCACCTGCTCTTGATCAATTTCACCTCGTCGCATGACCAGCTGTGCTTTTCCGCCAGGGACTAACTTTTGAAATACCTCAGAGAAAAATTTGGTGACTTGTTTAAAGGTTAACTGGATTGCTTCATACTTTTTATTATCCAGCACTGACATTAATTCTTGAATAGCTGAGTATCCTCGATCTAATTCTTGCATTCTTTGAAGTAGTTTTTCCTTCTGTTGAGTAAAATTTACAAATTGATCAAGAGCCTTTTTATTTACATGACTGTATTTTTTCAATTCGGAATTAGCTTGATCAAGCTTTTTAAACAGTTGCTT
The DNA here is from genome assembly GCA_900660155.1 of Hofstenia miamia. NCBI lineage: Eukaryota > Metazoa > Xenacoelomorpha > Acoela > Hofsteniidae > Hofstenia > Hofstenia miamia. Next base: position 74,828 of record CABFPE010000772.1, read on the forward strand.
ACTTGAAAGCTTGGCATATTTATCAAAAGAATCACTAGGTAGTGAACCCAAATCCCGGATTTTCTTCATACAATCTTCTTTCTTTTTGAGCAAAACACTTTGTTTATTTGTAATTTTTTCCAAATTTTTGGAATCATCACCCAACGTATCATTTGCTTCTTTTTCCAACTGTTTATTTTCCTCCAAAGTGGTCTGTAATCCTTCCAAATCTTTCTTAAGGCTGTCAAGCTGATTATCTATTTCTTCAAGCTGCTCTTTATTTTCATCAAATCGGATCCCAAAAGACTGTAGTTCCTGCTTGGCACCTTCAAGTCTTTGAGTTTTTTCACTTGCAGAGATGTCCTGCAAATCAGCAGTAATTTCCTCCTTTCTACGTACTAGATTATCATTCAAAAGATTTTCTATTGTGTTTTTCTTGCTCTCTAACTTAAAACGCTCGGAAACAACAGCTTTACTCTCATTTGCTAAGCGCTTTAACTCAGCGTTAATGTCAACAACTTCACATTGATCTTGTGATGACAATTGTGATAATAATTCTGTACCCAGTTCCTTTTTGTATGATTGTACTGAAGCACCCATTGCTTCTAAACTGGACTGTAAGCTTTGCAAACTTCTTTCCTTGGGAGCAAACGATCTCTGAATGGATTGACACAAATCTTTCTTTAGCTTCCAATCAGATTTGAACTGCTCATGGCGATCTTTGTCTTTATTGTTACGCGTCTCTGTTTTTTGCATTTCATGAATTACTGCTGTAACCTGCGATTCAACATCGGTGAGGCGATCTTGGTGTTGAGAATAGTCTCGTTCTAGTTCTTCCAATTTTTCTTGAAGCTCAGTTTTAGATTTTTGTAATTCCAATCTAGAGTTGCGCTGGTCATAAAAGCCTCCGGTTAATGCACCTCGCCGACTAACTTGATCGCCATCCATTGTTATACAATCACAGTCATGTTTGGAAGCAAATTGAGCTGCAACTTCCATGTTTCGACATATAAGAGTATGCCCAAAAACGTGCACGAAAGCCTTTTGAAGTAACTCTGGAAATTCAAGTTTGCTCAGCATTGGCATAGCATCATTATCTTCAATATTTATAGGAGCTGTACACTCTAAGCGATTAAGTGGCATAAATGTCACTTCGCCAGGCATTTTGTGTTTGTTCATTTCCTTAAGAATTAAAGTACCAATTCTATCGTTTGCTACAATATGGTGAAATAATCTATTTCCAGCAGTTACTTCAACAGCAGTGAATAACTTAGAATCACACGAAAAATTTTCAATTAGAAGACCTTGATAACCATCAACAACTTCACGATGAATACCCTTTTCACGAAAATGATCAATAACTTTTTGTACACTGTCAATGCCATTTAAAACGGTTCTACCTGTGATGGAACGAAGAGATTGTGCTTTTTTGCTAATTTCCTCTTTGGTGTTAGTTATGTTCTGTTGCATAGTTGCTTCTTGGCGCCATAGGGCATTTCGCTCACTTTGTAAAGTATCTCTTTGCTGCTTAAGTTCATACAGTGAATTATTTTGTCTTTCCATACTGGCTTTCATCTGATCGATGTCATGCTGCAGCTTGGACATTTGAGAATCTAATTCACTAACTTTATTATTATCAGTTTCGATTTCCTTTTGAAGTCTAGATATTTGGTCATGCTTGTCAGCGATCGCTTTTTCTAATGATTTAATTTCACGATGTAACCACCTATCACGCTGTTCTTTTGATTCGAATTGTGTGCCACGACCTTGCTTAGCGTACAATTCCCGGCGCCTTTGCTCAAGCCATTCCAACCGTGCTGAAATTTCATCTTCCTTACGACGTGTTTCACGATAATTTGGAATAAGTTTTTCAAGTTCGGCCTGCTTGGCTACGATTTGCTTTTTAATTTGAGATAATTCCTCTTGCTGGGACTTGCGTCGAGAGGAATCACTTTCTAATTCATCCTGCAAATCCTTACTAACAAGTTCTAATTTAGCTTTACGTTTAATCAAAGACTGCTTTTCTTGCATCAAAACATCTCTTTCTTCTTTAATTGTAGAAATTCGTGATTTGAGATCTTTAATGTCTTTTGTAACAACCTTTATATTCTTAGTAGCAGTTTGAAGCTGGTCTTGAAGCTCTTGAGATTTGCCATGAGTATTCTCACGCTTTTTGGCTAAGTCATTTAGCTTTCGCTTTGTGTCATTTAAATCATTGTCATGAATAGTATATTCAAGAGCTCGTCGCATTTTGTCCCAAGTTTGATATTGCTTTAATTCTTCCTTTTCTTCTTCCAGAGTCTTTAATCTATCATGTATCTGTTGCAGCACTTCATCTATTTTTGATCTTTTTGCTTCTGTTTCGCGAAGAAGTACTGTGCTTTCTTCCTTTCGCTCATCATATACTCGTACACCAGCAATCTCCTTTAAAAGTTTTAGACGTTGCGAATCAGGTGAAGTTGCCATTTGGTTAATCTTACCTTGTTTCACAATATAATATGGATTACTTCGAGACAAACCAGCACTTTCTAATAAATTCATTACATCAGTTTTTGTGGCAAGTTTTTTATCAAGAAAATACTGATCCTTCTTCGCACCAATAACTCGACGAAGCACAACCTAAGAGCAAATCATTAATACAAGAGAGTCGTTTTTTAAAGTACCGCAATAAAAATTATGTCTATGATATAACTCTAATGAATACTAAATAACATTAGATCGGCAAAATTTATGAATTGTATTCACAGGTTTCACTTATGCATCAAAGTTAATTAGAAATTGTGGTTATATACTACTTTAAAGGCATTAGTTAGCAACGCATTCATTTGAACAACAATTTTGATAAAACTATTTAAAAGCCCACAATTCTTGAAATTTTACTTTACTTAGTTTAAGTAAATTTTAACGTCCCATATTATTTTAAGAAATATTGATTTATCGAATTAAGACTTACAAATTACTCGATAGGTTTTTTCTCATGCCCAGAACCACCAGTCTCCATGATTCAATAGTGATAATCTAGGGTAGGGCCCGTTTCGGTGCCCGTATGCTAAGGCGGTTGTGCACATAGCTAAATGTTATTTAACTAAAATTGCTTGATGCAACAAAAACCTTCAACTGTGCGATTAAAAAAAAATACCTAGACTATGATGGCCATCAATGAAGTTTACATCAATAAAAATAAGGATTTTTATTGAAATCAATGAGAAGTTAAATTTTCAACTATAAAATCATAATTAAGTTCCGTTCTAAGCAAATTAATCAACAAGTTTTGTCAATCATTGAGAATGTCGGCTTCAAACATGATAACCATAATTAGGGCTAGGATTTATATGCTTAAGGCATAAAGCAAATTTTTACACATATTTGGACACAGTTTTCCTTAGCGTATGCTTCCATAATAGCTCGTATATTCAACTGTATTTCCCACGCGAATTTCACATATGCCATTGCGGTATCTTTCACCTTCGTCTTGAACTTATAACGCAACTGCGAAGGAGGTTATTTCTTTGCAGCCAGGTAGAGATCCTCGATAATGTTATAGAACTAATATAGGGGGAGACGTACAAAGAATAGCTGAATGTCTTACAGAAAATCTCGATTTACGATGCATTAGAACACTTGCACAAGTTATAAAGAAGAAAAAATCCATGCAATTGATGTTAATCCTTTAAATATTCCTATATACAGAAATGCGCAGCTAGCCTAGGTGGGTCAAATTCAAGCACCATAACGAATGTTCATGTTTATCACTTAAAGCACTATTTGTGTCTATTGGTAAAAAGCATTGTTTGATGACGCATATTTCCGGATATTTTTAAGCATATAAATCCAACCTTGAGCATAATTGACAACACATCAAACAGGATGAAAATAATTAAATTGAAGCTACACTGCACTGCTTGTATGATATTGTAAAATAAGTAAATTACATTAACTCGACTTCTGAAATTAACAACTTAAGCTTTTTACATCACAATATAATGTACATAAGTACTATATCATTATTAATGCAATGTCAGAAGATGACAGTGAAATTGAATTTCTTAAAATTGATGAAGGCAATGAATTTTATATGTAATATTTTATGTACAGTTTTGTAATTTCTACGATAAATCTACATTAAGGTTAGTTACACGAAATACATATACATATATAAGTAGAAAAGACCTGATGTAATCAAACAAATGATTTAAGAATTTAATAATAATAATAATAATAATCAATGACTTTATTTAGCCGCTGAAGGCATACACAACAAGAAAATAAAAACAAGTCAAGTTTTACGGCAGCGAGGACAGTCACAGGAGATGAAATAGGAGCAAATGGAAGAGTAGGCGAAGTCGGAGAAGGGCTCAGCAAAGAGGAAAGCCATCAAAGATTTCTTGAAGCTCGGTGGTGGGGAAAAGAAATCAATCGCTGTTGGAGGGTTGCGAGTCAAGATGTAATTAGCAGCAGTACAAGCACGATTGAAAAACGAGTGAAGGGTGCGATGTTTCTTTGTACGACGAATGGAGAAGGTGACAACATCATCAGAGCGAGTGCAGCAGGAATTGGAGAACTTAATGAAATCAAAAGGATCAAGATCCAATTTGCGAGTCAGTAGTCGATTGAACAGAAGGAGATCACAGGCATGGAAGTAGAGTGACAGCGGGAGAGTGGAGAATTTCAGCAGAGCGTCTTTATAGTCCAAAGAGGAAATCCATTTGAAAGCGCGTTTCTGGAAACGTTCCATGGAGTGGAACAAAGCACGAGAAGGCCACCAACAAGGAGACGCGTAGAGAAGAATGGCGCGAGGAATGG
>CABFPE010000772.1:91932-116423 GCA_900660155.1 Hofstenia miamia
GAGTTATCAGCAAAGATCTGCGCTGGCCCCCAAGATCTCCAGATATTGCCCCCAACGATTTTTGGTTGTTCGGCTATCTCAAGGATGTGGTCTATCGTAACGGCGTGCCCGCTTCATTGAATGACCTGAAGGCAAGAATCGAGGTCGCGGTCAGCAGCATAACTCCTGATGTCTTGCAAAGAGTGATTGTGAGTTTTGATGAACGCATAGACGCTTGCTTAGCAATGAATGGGGCACATTTTTCCCATGTTCTCGGAAAGTAATGTTTGCTTTATGTCCTGTGTTCTCGTCGTAAAATAAAAATTACATTGTTCAAATTTGATTTTCTTAGTGAAATTTTTGGGACTCACGTTTATTTGCCTTAAAATACTACTTGTTTGTAAGAAATAATGTTTATAACATTAACACCCATTTTAATCGAATTTTAATTGCATAAAAGCAAAATCGCACATTTTAAAGCATCTAAAAAGTTATGCACGCATGACTTATGTTCAAAATGTAAAAAATAAGATTCGTATAAAATCGTCCGGTTACTTAATGAACACCCTGTATATATATATATGTATAGGTATTATGTGCAATGAGTTAAACCAAACAATGACTGTTTTCACTCTATTATTACCATTATTTTTCTATGATAAAATGATACATACAACATTATATATAAGCATTTGACTTCAAGGCAGTTTGATTTTGATGAGATATCCATTTTTGCTTGTCCAGCCGAACTAATAATAATATTAAAAATTTGCACGGCAGGATAAATAAACGCCTCCATAAACATTGGAATTTGTGTGATGTTATATCTTCAATTGCAATTTCTGCAGACAAAAAAAGACATAGAACGAAATAATTTATGTATTCCAGGTATTTGTAGGTGAATTTCACTTTATAAAATCTGTATCATCTTGTTATTGCATCTTATGAAGTAGCTTGCTTTAGGAAGTTCTCGTAAGCTTTTGAGATTAGGTAGAATATCATCAAATGATTACCTAAGAGTATGTGGTTATTCTCTACATACATAGCTCACGCGTACTTCGTCCTTAGCTGTGCAGAATGAAAATAGTCTTCCTGATTCGGGTGATATCCAAGCACCTTCTTCTGATGAAGAATTGTTTTCTACGGAAAAATTCATATCTCCTAATGGCAATCAATGGCTAACTAATTTTCATATATATAGAGCTCAATGTCGTTTGAAAATGTACCTTAAGACCGGTTTCTTGGGAATTATTGATACTCTCTATTCATAGACATTGGAGGGCAATTTTTGCAAATAGTAAACATTAATATATGTCATTGGGTTCTAATTGCCCGGTTTAGTGATGATGGACAAATAATTGTGTTTGATTCATTATTTAACATTATATTTCAGGATCATATAATGAAAATAGCGCATCTAATTTTGTTCTCAAGAGTTTGATGTTTGTGTGGCAAATGGGCAACAACAAAATAATACATATGACTGTGGTGTAATGGAAATTGCATACAGGGTGCGTCAGGTAAATTGAGAGTTATTTTAAACTGTGTTCATTAGGAATTGTGAGTTAAAATCATCTGTTTGATTATTTGATCAATTAATACAACATCTATTCTAAGTTATTCAGATTTTCTGTTATTTTAGATTGTATTATGTTCTCAGAATACGACAAAAGAGTTGCCATCCTCATTGCACTTGACGCCGGGCGGACTCCAACAGAAATAAAGAATTTTTTAAAGCTGCCAGAGTCGACCGTGTATCGAATTACCGCTGCTCACAATTTAGAAGAAGGTGTATCTGATGCTAAAAGGAAGCGTCATTCAGTCCGCAGTGACAAAAAACGAGACGATCATTTTATCTCACGCCTCCGTAATCACATTGACGATGACCCAACAACATCAATGAGAAAACTCGCCAGCATCATGGAGGTTAGCGAAGCGACAATCAGGAGAGCAGTTCACCAAGACTTGCAGTACAAAAGTTACACCCTTAAAGTCAGACAAAAGTTAACTGATGCACAAAAAGAAAGCAGGTTAGAAAGATGCAGTCTCCTTGTTACTTCATTGAAACATCGAACAGCTGGAATGACACGATTTTTCTCTGACGAAAAAATTTTTGTTGTTGATGAAAAGCATAACAAGCGAAACAGCCGTTATTTGTGTAGAGACCCAGAAGATGTTCCTGTGGTAAAGAAAACAAAATTTCCAGCATCTGTTATGGCGTTGTGCGTCTTATCAAGCAAAGGTGATGTCATGCCACCTCATTTCTTTGAAAAAGGTCAAGCGGTTAACCAACATGTGTATCTGAAGGTTCTCAATGATGTGGTCAAACCTTGGATGGATNTAATGATAATCTTAAAACAGCCCGTTTATCACAAGCAGGGCACTTGCGGTGAAACAGGCCAATGTGAATATTTACAGACTACGTTTCAGAATTTAACAGGAATTTATCACGACATGTTCTATAAGAAAGAAAATCAAGAACAAAATTGTACAGTGCCTTGAAGAAAAAAATGAAATGACTTGTTTAGTCTGCGTGCATTGTAATCATGGTCATATATTATTTTGATGGCATTTCAAAATTATTTCTATTTCTTAAATTGATGTTTATAACCATCGAGATTTCCTCATTGATAGAATAAACAATATTTTACATTTGAAAGCTCTGGAAGAAAATATTTGTAAAACATGATGTACAATAGGAGTTATGTCATACATTACAGGGTGCGTCAGGTAAATTGAGAGTTATTTTAAACTGTGTTCATTAGGAATTGTGAGCTAAAATCATCTGTTTGATTATTTGATCAATTATTACAACATCTATTCTAAGTTATTCAGAATACTCAGAATACGACAAAAGAGTTGCCATCCTCATTGCACTTGACGCCGGGCGGACTCCAACAGAAATAAAGAATTTTTTAAAACTGCCAGAGTCGACCCTGTATCGAATTACCGCTGCTCACAATTTAGAAGAAGGTGTATCTGATGCTAAAAGGAAGCGTCATTCAGTCCGCAGTGACAAAAAACGAGACGATCATTTTATCTCACGCCTCCGTAATCACATTGACGATGACCCAACAACATCAATGAGAAAACTCGCCAGCATCATGGAGGTTAGCGAAGCGACAATCAGGAGAGCAGTTCACCAAGACTTGCAGTACAAAAGTTACACCCTTAAAGTCAGACAAAAGTTAACTGATGCACAAAAAGAAAGCAGGTTAGAAAGATGCAGTCTCCTTGTTACTTCATTGAAACATCGAACAGCTGGAATGACACGATTTTTCTCTGACGAAAAAATTTTTGTTGTTGATGAAAAGCATAACAAGCGAAACAGCCGTTATTTGTGTAGAGACCCAGAAGATGTTCCTGTGGTAAAGAAAACAAAATTTCCAGCATCTGTTATGGCGTTGTGCGTCTTATCAAGCAAAGGTGATGTCATGCCACCTCATTTCTTTGAAAAAGGTCAAGCGGTTAACCAACATGTGTATCTGAAGGTTCTCAATGATGTGGTCAAACCACATCACACCTCAAATCTTCTTCAAAACTGGTGTGATGAAAATTTGCCCATGTTTTGGGCTAAGAACATGTGGCCTCCAAATTCACCTGATGCAAATCCATTGGACTTTTACTTTTGAGGCGTTATTGAGTTAATGTCCAACAAATGTCATCATGAGAATGTCAACTCACTTCGAGATGCAATCAATGAAGCCTGTGCCAATGTTGATCCACAGCATGTGATCTCGGCCTGTAGCAAGTTTCGGCCACGGCTTGAAGCCATAATTGAAGCTGGCGGTGGATACATCGAGTGATTATCTCTAACATTTTTGCATTGTATGATTACTTTTTACTATGTAAATGATCTTAAACATATGCTTTCCTGCGTTATGTCCTCTTTTTGACTGATGAAGTTCACTCTCAATTTACCTGACGCACCCTGTATATAATAAATTAATTTAATGTTGCCTAAAGAAAATGGCATTAAATAAACACGTTTTTAATTACAGATTTAGTTCCATTTGTTATTTGTTAGAAATTAAGAATTGGAAAATTTAGTATAGCATAATAAATGCTCTTGAATTATAAAAAGTATATTAGCTTCCGGATTTGTTACCTGCCTTTCACAGAGATTTCAGCGAATTCTGTCTCTTGGGAGTTTTTTTATCGTTGAATATTCATTTGCATTGACTGACACGACTATGCAATAATTAAAGTCTTTTTCTACACTACGATACAATAACTTATTTGGGATAGAAAAATCTTTTTCTTGGACTCGGATTGAAACTTCCGAATCAGAAACAGTTTTCTTTAGGTATTCGAAATGTAACCTGCTATTTCGTTTCTTGCATCCTGCTACCTAAAGACCTGCATTTTAAGAGGATCTTGATAGAATGATAGGCAATCGAAAATGATGCATCGTTGGTAGTCTAACTCCACGGGAACTTTCTGGCTTTGAAGTAATAAATTCAGGATCTTAGTGTGCGCATTACTACGAATTTGAGCTGGTGTGAGCATATTTCTAGGGGTGTTTTAAAAACGACGAATTTGCTTTACATGATTGGGATATACTTCAACTGATTACAATAGTCGATTTATAAATTTGAACATTTTACCACTTTTCATGTAATTACAGATAGTGGATTTACTTACGTTCTCAAGATTTATCAATGGAGTGTATGATTTTCAATGGTGGAATTATTCATTATTTTACAACAGTTCTAAGACTAGATCACGTGCGCGTGTATTACTAAATACTAATAGACTTTGCACTACAAAAGCTGCATCAAACTACTGGTAGACTTCCGCTTAGATTATTAATCCCTTTAATAATAATAATAATAATCAATGACTTTATTTAGCCGCTGAAGGCATACACAACAAGAAAATAAAAACAAGTCAAGTTTTACGGCAGCGAGGACAGTCACAGGAGATGAAATAGGAGCAAATGGAAGAGTAGGCGAAGTCGGAGAAGGGCTCAGCAAAGAGGAAAGCCATCAAAGATTTCTTGAAGCTCGGTGGTGGGGAAAAGAAATCAATCGCTGTTGGAGGGTTGCGAGTCAAGATGTAATTAGCAGCAGTACAAGCACGATTGAAAAACGAGTGAAGGGTGCGATGTTTCTTTGTACGACGAATGGAGAAGGTGACAACATCATCAGAGCGAGTGCAGCAGGAATTGGAGAACTTAATGAAATCAAAAGGATCAAGATCCAATTTGCGAGTCAGTAGTCGATTGAACAGAAGGAGATCACAGGCATGGAAGTAGAGTGACAGCGGGAGAGTGGAGAATTTCAGCAGAGCGAGTTAGGGACTGGTCTACCACGAATGAATTAAAATTCCATCCTGACAAATGTTTTTATCTCCGCTTCTCTGCAAAGACCGATGGTTCTCTTCATTTAGGCGATAAATAATTCCGGAAATGCAGTCAGCAAGTGACCTTGGACTTATTGTCTCCAGCGATCTCAAATGGAGGATTCACATAAGCTCAAAACTGGCAAAGGCTCGTATGATTTATCATTATTTACGACACAAAGTTTGTCTCTTTGTTTTTTGTTGTTTTTGAATATCATTTTAGCATATAACCATTTATCTTTGGGAGTAACAAGCTTTTCAAAAGCTAACAAATTAGCGTTTTTAACAATGTCTTTCTCTAAAAGCTTGAGTGATTTCTTTTTTATAACGTACAAGGCATAATCGTCTTGTGACTTAGTTTCCTGCCATTTGTTAAAACATTCCCTCAGTTTTAGTCTACTACTACTACTACTACTACTACTACTACTACTACTACTACTACTACTACTACTACTACTTCTACATTTATTTATCGGGTTATATATCAAAACTGTAATTATTTAGATTCAAATATAATTTAAAGATCCTAATTAGATTCTATAGTGGTGTTAAAGTTTATTTCTTTTGTTATTTATTTAATTGCAGTATTTTCAAAAACAATTCATAAATTTTATAAGGTGCTACATCTTTATTTTTTATCCTCTTATCAAACATTTCTGTTTTATCATGCCTGTATTTGGTGTGGTAGTATAATAAACTTTATTTTTACTTTACTTAACTAAGACATCATGATTCATGAGCGCTTCAAAACTTCACGATTGAAAAAACAAGACAAACAAGGCTTTCTATATTAGTGCGGGTAATCTAGCGATTATCTGACACTGAAAAATAAACTCAGCTGCACGCGACGAAATGACTTATAACTTTTTAATATCATCCTAATGTAATTCTCCTTTGTGCATAATATAATTCTGTTTATCGATATTTACAGATACATTTTCCTATGTATCTGATAATGGACCAAACTTGTTTAATTGAATTTATTGATCCTTTTCGAAATTCTTGAAAAAATTCTACAATCTATTTTTCTGTGCTTTCATCTTGACCGTATTCATCGAGTAATCTACTTGAAATAAATATAGTAACAGATTTAATAAAACAAAACACTATTTCCTTGTAAAATTTACCTGTTTAATAAACATTTTAGTTTATAGAAATTTCAAATCGCATTGTCCCTTGAACAAAAAGTATATATTATTTTAAAAACACCCACAATAATATTTCATCAATTCTTCTTTACATATAAAATTATATTAAAATTACAATGCTTAATTTATTAAATAAGACAAAATAGATGTTTTTGTTTTTAACATGAATTACATAGTAGTAAAGTTTGGGAGTTGCTATTGCTATATAGTAAATTATATTTATTTCTGATAAGCTTTAATTTTGATTTTACGTCATCTATATTTAGATTAGAAATTAGGCATTTTCTAATATTTATATTCATTAAACAATTTTGTTTTGCTTCTCGTATTAAATAATAAATGACTTGTTATTCTTTAAATGTAATATGTAATAAAATATTGTTTGATTCAATTTTGAGGTAGAATAATGTGTATTTAGAAATTTGCAAGCAAATATGTATTCGGTAACTTGAAAATTGGGTTATTGTTTGCATAGTTTGCATAGCGATTGTATTTGATTACTAGTAGTTGTTTGACATTTATTTGGTTGAAATTACATAAATTTAAAATTGTCATTAGCTTCAGGTAACCATGTCACAATCTCCAGCACCAAACGCGGCTGGCGGTCCACCACGTCAAACAGGCGGCACAAGTAAACGCTTCCAACAAACCCAAGCTCAAGTAGATGAAGTAATACATTAATTTAACTTATTTAATTTTAAGTTTTCTTTAGGTAGTCGACATAATGCGTGTCAACGTTGACAAAGTATTAGAGCGTGATCAAAAATTATCTGAACTCGATGAACGTGCTGAAGCACTTCAAGCTGGTGCATCTCAGTTTGAAACTAGTGCTGCCAAATTAAAATCTAAATACTGGTGGAAAAATATGAAAATGATGATTATTATGGGGGTATTGGGAGTATTGTTAGTCGTTATAATAGTTGTTTGGTTTATGAACAAATAAACTTCCAGCATGTCAACAAATTTTTTGATTAATGTATTTAGTTTATAAATTCAGATAGTGTATTTTTAACTTGTATAGAATGGATTGTAAATGGAATTGATGTATTTATAGATTGAGCTGTTTATCAGTAATTTGCAGTTTGTATATTATGGTGCTACAATAAGCCGTGCATGAGTGCAATAAAAATGTATATTTTTGCAGAATTAATTTAGAATCACAGTGTTGATTTTTTATTTATTTGTTTAAAATTTAATGTGATCTCCTTTTCATATATAAAGAAAGAATTTGTCATAAACTACATTTAATCGTTTTTGCAATAAATATATTATAGTACAACATTAAAGAAAGCTCTAGATTTCTGTACATTAGTATTTTGTGGTCATAGTTTTAGAAGAATATTTGTAATTAGGAATTTATTTAATATATAGGTGAAAATTTGCACGTTAAATTAAATTTTCAAGAATTATTAAAGCGATTGTTTGAGAACAATGAATTCATTATGATGGAATTTCATGTAAACGCTAATATTTGTGTGCTTTTTTATATTGAAGTATTGTTTAAATTAAAAGTATGTATACTAGTTACATGACCATTTCTTACAATATTTGTTTCTCTGTTAATACGTCTTTTATTTTTATAGAGAATTTTATTCCGTAAGAGTTTCATTGATGGTTGTGTGGGACAAAAGTATCATGGATGAGCAACATCGGTTGGCCGCAGTCGCATTATCACGATCAATTCCATCAGAAACTCTTCATCCCTACATGAGCCATTTGGCAGTTGCCAATTTATCGGGAGCGCCACAACCACCCACTTCAGTTATCGATCATGGTGGACTTCTTACTGCTGCTAGTGATGAACGTAAACAACAAATTCAGGATATTTTGCAGCAGATCATGACAATAACTGATCAATCACTAGATGAAGCTCAAGCGCGGTAATATATGTATATATATATATATATATATATTTATATTCGGGCGCTAAGTACTATGGGTCGCCTGCGACCGCCGATATTCCCCATACTTAGCGTCCGCATGCAGTTCGGCCGGTTAACGTCAAAAAAATCACAAATTGAGTATGCGTGATAGCTTTAGGGTTCATTTGATAGCTACACACCAAATTTGTTCTCAAGGGAAGCAATTCTCAAAAAATATTTTTTTAAATGAAAAATATTGTTGAAAAAATTGGATTTATTGCCATTTCAACAGTTATGAATGTGTTTTGGAACTAATTTTTACATTTTCAAAAAATTTCGGCTTTGTTTCATATCTGATATTATATTCAGGTCAATATTGGCAGTTCTTCCCTGTGAATATGAGGTCCGCTTCCGGCCATGTCCAAAATGCCGATTTCAGCCGGAAAAGGTCCTATTTTGGCGTTTTTTTTATCAGTGTCAGTAAAATTCGTGTTTAACACATTTCTGATGTCAAAATTTGGAAAAAACATGCGCAGGGTCCAATCTTGTTTCAAAATAATACGTAGCGCCCCCTATATACTTGGCAACTTTTACCAAAGCGCCCGTATATATTTGGTGATTTATACTTAGCGCCCATATATATATATGAATATGTATATATATATATATATATGTATGTATGTATATATTCATAAACCTACTTTTAGTAAACATACCCTTAATTGCCATAGTATGAAGCCAGCCTTGTTCAGCGTTCTTTGTGAAATTAAAGAAAAGACAGGCACATGTAAGATATATATGTGTTATTTCGGTCGGTTAGTAGAAATAAATTTTATCGTTTAGATTTATTTTCATAAGGTATTTGTTTTTATTGCTTGTTGATTGGTTTTTAGTTTTTATTTTTTGTATTATTGTCTTTTGAGTCAATTTTAGTTTTAAACATGAGAAATACTGCTGAAGACGATCCTCCCGATCCCCAAATAGTCAGACTTGATAATATGCTGATTGCTGAAGGCGTAGCAGGTCCCGAAAAAGGCACTAATTTGGGACAAGCAGCTGGCGCTGGTCAACCTGATAACGCAATTGAACATTCGGATTATAAAGCTAAGCTGCAACAAATTCGACAGATATATCACACAGAACTTGATAAATATGAACAGGCAAGGATTGCAGTTTTGAATATTTTGTATTTCATTTTAATTATTACCATTGAATTGGACACAGTGTTGACATCATTGATCCTTATGGTCGCCGTTTCTATCAATTTCCATATCTTTCATATTAAATCTTAGCCATTTTTCAATGATTTGTCTAAGTTGATTTACTTTCTTGCAATACTTGGCATTGAAATCGTGTTTTCTTATAAGATTTTTAATCGATTTTATCAGAAAAATAATTATTTTCAAAGTTTTGTTGAGAAGACATTTAGAAAGTTCTCAATTATTCGCAAAATAGCAAAATTATCAATTTAGTAGAAATTTATTAAAATGGTTTGGACTCAGTTCAAATTATTGTTTGCTAATTCTATACATATTTAACCTATTTGGGACAATATAAGTTTGAATTCAATACTATGGCATCGCTATGCAAATATGTGTTCAGTCACCTACGGATCTATGAATTCTGAAACGTGTAAGCGGATTTATATAATTTTGAGTTTAAAATATATTATTTCAAAGCATAGAATCAAAGGGAAAATCTAAGGCAAAGAATGGAGTGAATAATGATGAATGAGCGGTTTCACAATATTTTTCCTTCTCTGGCTTTCGCCGACTCGTGTTATAGAAACGCTTATACCAGGATTGCCACCTTATAACATTAAGAGCTTTAGAGTACTAGGAAGTATGTCTATAGCATGATTATTAAAAAATTGATTTCCACAAAGGATATTCCCTGAAAAATTGCAAATTGTAGAACTCCATTTGCAATTCAGTTATCTGTAATATGTTTCCTTTACAATCGACAATGTCATTACGTCACTGCGAATATTGCGATCGGGAAAGTACATCTTTTCATCGTAGTAAATATTTACTATTTTTATTAACAAATTTCTTTATTTTTCGGCCGAAAAAATTAGAATTGAAAACTGACAGGAGGAATTTGCACCATGCTTAAGCGGTTGTAAATTGAATATTTTGACTCAGGAAATGTAATTTTTAAAAGTTGTATTTAGGCTTGCAGTGAATTCACGTCGCATGTAATGAATCTACTTAAAGAACAAAGCCGAACTCGGCCTATATCCCCCAAAGAAATTGAGAGAATGGTTGGAATTATTCATCGAAAATTCAACGCCATTCAAATGCAGTTGAAACAAAGCACATGTGAAGCAGTGATGATATTGCGTTCGCGATTTTTAGATGCCAGGTATTTTTGAATTTTGCTCGTCTTATTTGTTGATTATACTTTTTGTAATTCTTTTAATAGCAATATATTAAATATCTAGGTTAAACTAATTGTTTACTGTAATTTATGAGTTTTTATGAAAATGTATTGTGTAAATTTGAAAAAATTCACTCCTTTTTAATAGTTTCGCTCCCATTTCGCATTTTAATTTTCAATTTTTCGAAACTTATGTTATTTCCTTGCATTGAATTTTAAAAATATAATTTACACATATTTACTTTGTGGTTGTTTTTATTTTTTTATAACAAAAAATTTGCTTTTATTTTTACGGTTTCAATTGTTGCAGAGACAAATTTTTTTCGATTCCGATTTTTCTACCTATACTGTTGCGGGCTTTTAATTTCAAACCAATTTGAAGATATGTTAGTAATATTCAGCTTGTGAAATTCTTAAATTTACAAAAGCTTCAGGGCTGTTCAAAATTTATTTTGAGTGTAACCAGTTTCCCTAACATTCATTATTGGAACTGTCGAAAATGAAAAATCAACTATGGCCATTAACACTTAAAGTACCATTGTCATTTATAAGTGCCACTGTTATAGAAAGTGATTGAAGGTAGGCGAATTACAATATTTGAATTCCTATCTGATAAATTTCAGTGTGTAATCTAGAGGTTTGAATATATTGCATCAGCTGTTTTGTATTGTGAATGGCTGGACGTCAACGTGTATTACATCATATTTGAACAAAATTTATTTTCCTTAATTTTTGCATTAGTGGACTTCATTCAATTAAGCTATGAAGACATCAGTAACAATTGAAAATGTGTTTTCAGCATTTGTTTTACTTTGAAAAAATTGTAAAAAATTCAGTTAGATAATGGCAATGACTTGTATGATGGTATGAATATATAGAATTTTCAACATTATAGCAGTAAATTTACTATATATTATTCAACATTCTATAGTCTCAACAATATTTTCTGTTGATTGCATGCCTGAAGTGTTAGAAATGTCGCTCCATCAAATTGAAAATAACAAAGTGAGCGTTGTAATGTAATTCACGTAAATGCACTTCTTTCGATTTGTCAGTGAAGTGATATCATCGAAATATAGGTAAATATATTTACAGCCTGAATTAGTAAATGCGGATTAACAAAGCTATATTATATTTGAAAATCTTTTATGCCTATCAAATTGATTTATTTGAAAGGTGGGATTGTCGTCTGGTGTGTGGCAGAATTATTATTTTGTGAACGTGCATTGTTTCATGTTTTCACACAATTTGATTATTCGTTGAATTCAATGGGCATAGGATTGTTTTGTATTATTTAATATTTTCTTTATTGCCGTCAACCTAACTTAATTACTAACAGAATCTAGTCGTTGATGTAATAATAAATTAGTAATGATCAATTTTAAGATGAAAAATCCATTAAATGGCAACAATAATTAATTTTAAGATTAAAAGGTTACAAATAAGTTATTGAATTTATCGAATAGCATATTTTAGTTGAAGCCAATTTTCTTCGCTTTGCTCACAAAAAGGTGTTTTGTAATATGTTTCTCCAATTTTAAGTCTCGAGTGTATAATCATTTTTGATAAGCAAGTTGAAAAAACCTGAATTGCCAGCTATTCGCAATGCTTAAAAATTTGATTACTTTTCCTACATAAGTAATTTTTTAGTGTATATTTAAAATCAAGGTGCACACACACACACACAAATTTATTTTCTGCAGAAGATCTTCGTTTTAGGAACCTGTTAGTGAGGTTTAAATACAAATCTTTATGAGTTTGCACATTGACATGCACTACTTGCTCGCCTGTTAATATTTCATTAAGCCATGCTATAGTTTAGTAGTGGTCTATAGTCTCAAAAGTCTCTGATGTTATGCTACTACCAACACTCTATTTATGTTAAAACCATTTCTTTAAAATTATTTAGAAGAAAGCGACGCAATTTCAGCAAACAGGCCTCAGAAATACTCAATGAGTACTTTTATTCACACCTATGTAATCCCTATCCGAGTGAAGAAGTCAAGGAAGATCTCGCAAAGAAATGTTGTCTTTCCGTGTCACAGGTTCGACTAACTTTTAACATGAAATGTAAGTCATTTATTTTAGATATCAAATTGGTTCGGCAATAAACGTATTCGTTATAAAAAGAATATTGGTAAGATGTTTTTTAAATTTTCTCAACTAAAATGACAGCTTTTTTATAAATCAATGTATAAAAATAGTTTTTCTGAGATTTTGTTTACCATATGTAAAGTCATTTTTTAAAATTTTCTGTATTGCTTCTTTATAATCTCTCACGAAAACTATTTCCTATTGTAATTTGCTAAACTTCCCACTTCTGCCTATTTGGGAGCAATTTTTCTTAGTTAAGCGAATGCAACCAAGGAAATTATTTACAGTTCACGCTGCCAAATTCCCATGTTAATATTAATAGTGGAATTGTGTGAAATAATTCCAATAAGCAGCTGCTGTTGATTTTGGATTCCAAAATCTGACAGTAATAGAGTGAAGGGAATGAGTATTATTCCAATTTATGTTTATGACACTATTTAAAATCATTTTCACTATTATATGCTTCGTTAACCATCATTTTAACCAGTCATGTTATCACAATTCATGATGGGTCTCTTTCATTTAGTGTCTCACTAAAATACTAAATTTACTATCCTCTTATATTAAGCTGTTCCATAAATTCTGAACCCTATTTTGTGAATATTCCTTATAGGCTAACTTTGACTAGGAAAAATTAAAATATCGGTCATATTTAGTCCATATTGATATTCTACATATCATTGTTAGAATAGAGTCGTAAGCTACATACTACTTATACGTGTAGCCGTGATTTATGTAGAAAATCTTTCGAGTGTGCATTTTACTCCTTATTTCAATTTATTCAGATATTTAAAGCCAGTGAATTTATCGCTTAGTAAATTTTCGCTTATCATCGCTTTTGCTTTTTCATCTTTCACTTATCGCTTGCATTTATGTGTTTTCGCTTATAGCTCTTATGAAATTTGGGATTATTATCTTCACAATAGAATTGAATAGAATAGAAGATTATCTATATAGGCCTACATTTAAAAAAAGGCAATAAAAATAATAATGTCAATAATTTGTTTCGCTGGAATAAAGAGGATTTGTTCTTGTTCGGTGAAGAAAACATTCATTTCAATGTTTTTCTTAACAGCTTTGAACTTAGAATTCCATCTTATCTGATTGTACAGCGGAATCAAACCATTATGAACAAAATCGTCCACCTTCTGACCTACCTTTTTCACATTCTCAATGGAACGAAATACATTCCCTGTTAATGAGTTGAGCACATCCACAATTACCAATCATTCTATAATTTTTGGTTCTATAATTTCAGCAATTTCTAATTAAATGGGTACAGAATTTAATTAATTTGCATATTATTTAATTCAAGGTTGAATTTGGAATTCAATTTTGAAAGTTTGATTTCAAGTTTGATATTTCTTAGAAATAATTCTTACATCCAAAAGAAATACTTGTCATTAAATATACATGGACAAATTTAGATTATATGTGATTTATTAATTTATTACTATTTATTATGTATTATGAAATTCATAACACGCCTAAATGCAGTTCTCTTAATAAAATTTGGTCTAAATCAATTGTTTCCTCACGTCTTCTGATTGTTCATTAAGCGGAGCTTTTTAAAACTTGCTTAATCTCCGCTTACGCTTTATCCTTTTTGGGCCACTTATGCCGTTTACGCTTGTCAATACACTGATTAAGAACCAACTGGAGGAAGTGAAGTTTGATAACCATAAAGTGGAATGTAAAGCAGTTTGTTTCTTGGCACAGACTTATACTGAAGTTTTTCCAAGAGAATTTGATTAACTTCTGGTTCACTATTCCAATGTTATCACGTGTAGCGATTCATAGGTTACACTTAATTTTCTATCGTTATTTCTGCATTTATTTTTGTTTTTAGCTAAATCTAATTGCTTGTCGATATCTGAATTGATTCAAATAAAATAAAATGCATACTCGAAATATATAAATTTTTTTACATAAGTCACGGCTACACCTATTAGTACTATGTAGACTATTCTAACTAAAATATTTGTCTGTAGAATATCTTAACTAAATATTTTAATTTTTGATAATCTAATTAGCTTATAAGCAATATTCACAAAGTAAAATTAAGAGCTTAGAATTTATGGAATGGCGTAATATACGAATAAATGTTTGTTTTGAGACTTTTTAATGGTAAGGGAAACTTTAACAGTATGCGTCCGTCAATTTTATTTCCAAATTCTTCTTGTTTAGGTGATATTTTACTTACAATTTGAATATCAAATAAATGTAATGGCAATTTTTGTTCTTATTCTAGTAATAATCACATTATACATTATATTCTTTATTCTCAAAGCATATCTTGTTAAATGTTTTGGCAATGGTTTGTTAGTCCGAATTCGTCGCATTAGAATGAAAACAGTTTTTCTAATTTACTGTAAATTTGGGGAAGCAATATTTTTCTGTGGGTTTATGCATAATCAAGATAGCCATTTGCTGGGAAATAGTTTTCTCTATTTTTCCCTTTCAATAATTAACAGTAATTCATTTTTTAGGCAAATACATATTTTGATTACATGTAGATTCCCAAATTAATATTACTTTCCAAAATTTAGAGTAAACCAGATACGTTTTTATTCGAATATGACGAATTGTAGCGTAGGTGTGAAGCTAAGATTTTAATCAATATTTTTGGTCATTTGTCACTTTTATAGTTACGTAATTATTTAGATAATCCCCCAAATTATAATGGTGATGTAAGTGAAATGGGACGAAGTGGACAATCTAGTAGTTCCATGTATAATATGTCATCTAATGGGCAATACGGTTGTGATTCTGAATACGGAAGTGGACAGATAACGCCAGTATCTGGTCAAGTAAGTGAAGTATGTTGATTTTAATGTAAATTATGTTCCAAAGAACCATTTAAGTTTCATTTTTTTAAATTCAAATTTTTATTGTATTTTCCTGTAGTTTCTTATTTAAAAAGAATTATGTATTCTTTAG
Source organism: Hofstenia miamia (assembly GCA_900660155.1). Taxonomy (NCBI): domain Eukaryota; kingdom Metazoa; phylum Xenacoelomorpha; order Acoela; family Hofsteniidae; genus Hofstenia; species Hofstenia miamia. The sequence goes on from CABFPE010000772.1 coordinate 107,678, forward strand.
ATGGAAAATGATACCAGTGGTGTAATTACTTCAAATGAAGGAATGGTAAGTCTTCTTTTTTTATTAAATTGCCTTTACAAAGGTCAATTTGTCATGTCGGCAATTGAATTATTTAACAGCTTGCAAGATCTTGTAACAGTTTATTAAAATAATAATTATAGTGCCCGCTCTGTACTATGATAAATTCGAAATTAAAATTTCCTTTACAATTTACTATGGGATTTGTACAGAGTGGACTGAATAATTACGGAAAATCGTAGAGGGGATCGAAGAATTAGACTCGTACAGAGTGGAAAAAATAATGATAATAAAAAGAGGGACAAGTATTGCAGAAAATTTGAAGAGGCCAAGAAAACCTACAAATACTTAAGAGTGACAGAGAAACGCCAGATAATGAAGATGAAAGTAAAACTAAGCATTAAATAGAATAGAAAGGGAGGGTAAGGAAGGTACTTCAAACTTCAGCACTGAAGGATATTACTACAATAAAAAGGAATGAATATGTGAGTCATGCCTGTTAAAATACTCTGCAGGAATAGTTAAGCCTTGTTGGACCATTTGGGTCATTTTTGCCCAAACTATGAAGTTTTTTATGATAAAAACTGAAGTATTGGACAGCTCACCGCAATAATCGTTGACATCTTATATCTTTCTATTGTACATTCTCAAAACATGATATGCATATGCAAAAGTTAAGCTGTTCTTCACAAACACATTTAATTTTTTGGTACGTAGATGACCATTTGGGTCATATTGACTCAATGCTAAAAGTTACTTTAACTAGTGATCATAATACTTATTTTAATAGCCGTTTTAACTTGTTGATAAACGCAGGTCATCACAATTAACCTTGGGTAGTGTGTTAGCCTATTAAATAATGGCAAATAGGTTTATGCACTAATGTCTTGTCATAAGGCCTAGTAGAATTGGTTCTATGCTGTTTGTCTCGTGTTAGCTTAGTCGATGAAGGCGGGTTTTTTCGACTCTAACTATGTCTTATACACTGTATTGTCAACTATAACTTGATTCTATTTTTAGTTTTTCTTTATTCTTCTACACTTACCTGCTTGATTCAATTATCATATTTGTAGTGTCTAAACAATATCCTTCACGCAATCGAGCGGCCTTGGAAAGGTATGGTTATATTGATGGATACAATGGGTCTGAAAGTTCAAATGATGATTTTAGTCCCAATGAATCAGAGGCAGTCAGAGATATTAATTTCATTTAGATAGCAATTCTGGAAGTGACTGTGACAGTATTATTTCAAACGTAGAAAGCAACAATGATAGTATAATATCTACAGTAGAGGAGAATAGTGAGAATAGTGGGTTTTTACTTCTAGAGATGGAAATGTTATGTGGTCTAAAGCGCCACTTCCTCAAAGTCAAACGTGCGCTGTCAACATTATCAAAGAACAGCGGTCATTGCCGCGCCAACAACTACTGTTGACGAAATGCTAACACCATATAGAGGATATTGTCCCTTTCGACAATACATGTTGAGTAAGCCAGCAAGATATGGCATAAAAATCTAGTGGCTCTGCGATAGCGAGACTATTTATCCTTTGGTTGGTCAAATTTATACCGGTAAGCTGAATCGAAAACGTGAGACTCGACAAGGACATAGAGTTGTAATGGAACTTACAAAACCTATTCACAATTCTAGTCATAATGTCTGTGCAGACAACTTTTTTCTTTGAGAATTGAAACAGAACAAGCTTACTTATCTTGCACAATGCTGCGCGATAAGCCAGATATACCATCTGAATTTGTCAATAAAAATAGAATTCCTTATTCCTCACTATTTGGTCATCTCCAATATGCAACGTTGCTATCATACTGTCCAAAGAAAGGTAAAGTTGTAATGGTAGTTTCTTCAAGTCATTTCAACCAATCAATCCCAACAGAAAATCAACAATAAAAACGTGATATGATATTAGATTACAATCACCAAAAGGGCGGCGTTGATGTTTTCGACCAAATGGTAGGTCACTTTTCGGTTCAGCTGGCTGTTTCAAGGTGGCCTACAAAACTATTTATGACAATAACTGATGCAGCAGCCCTAGCCGGTTTTATTGTCTTTATGCATTTGTTTCCTTCGAAGACGAACAAGAGAGCCTGCTATACATTTCTTTGCGATACTAGTGAGGAGCTAATAAAGATATTGATGGCTAATCGTGTCATACCTCATCACATCAATTCAAGTTCTCAGCTAATTTTTGGAAAAAAACTGTGGTAAACAATGTTATATTTGCCCTAAAGCATCAAAAGCAACAAAATACAGTAAGCGATGCGAAAAATATTCTTAATATTTGTGTCCTAAAAACGGAAGACAGGCATGCTTTTGTAACAGTTATATTGCGTAATCGTTTTGGTTTTATACTTTAGACCTTTAATTTTATCTTATAACCATTTTGCTTTTGTTTTGTTGGCCTATTGTTTTTTTTATAAAACATTTGTCAATAAAAATTCATGTTTTCTGTCAAAATTCATATTGGGTCAATTTGACTCAAATGGTCAACAAAGTAGGGTAAATCAAATGGGCGTACGAGGGTTAAGTATAATATGAATTAATTGCGAGCACTGAGCATTGATAGCAAAAAGATACTGACATGAAATCAGCAAGGAAAGCGGCACAGGAACAAGCAGTAAGGAGAAACTGGGTGAAAAGCATATAGATAGAAGAGATGAGGTAATTGATGAGCATAAACCATTAAAATGTCAGAAATTCGGGGGTAAAGATTTCGAAGGATTTCATCATACAGATAAGGAAGATCCTTGAAGAAATTAGTCCATATATTTCAGCCATTGCACGTGTATCTGAGCTCATAAAACATGTGCATCATCCATATTCTATTATAGGGTTGGCTTGTACATTTGATAAATTTAGTAAAATTGTAGATGTTCTATTTTAGTAATGGTGTTTATACCTTATACTTTTCCTAGTACACTATGGAATCCATTTTGCAACTGTTCTTTTTGAGTATATTGCGTCCTAATTGCGAAATATACCATTTTGTAAACTGCGAAAATGAGGTCTAACTTTATGAAATAACAAAACTTGACATTTTTCCTAGCATTCGAATGTTGACTTAATGCAACTTTTTATAATTTCCAATTTTAATGTAGAAAGTAGCCGAAATTCTAAATTCTATACCAAAAGATTCACTGTTAAAGATTAGAAAATGCTAAACTCACTATGCTAAATAATGTTTTCCCTTTGATTTAGGTAGAATGACTAGTTCTAAAAATAAGTTTAGATTTATTTATTCTAACAAAATTAGAAAAGTATGTTTTATGTGATTATTTACAATAGCATTTTGGTTGTGTACTCATGACGTAATGACAATGTGATTAGGAGTTAAACGAAGCTCCCCCCTATTGTTTTAAGTTAACAAAGAAATGTTGAAAATCAGGAGAACAAATTTTTTTTCTAAACAATTGTAATGTTTCTTTTCTAATGATGTATTCAGAAACTGAAAAGAAAGCGTAAGTTTACTTATCATTTCATGAATGAAATTTTATCGTAATCTTTTCTTCTCATACCTCCTGACAGAACGTAAGTGTTAATTTTAATTAAATTGTTTGAGTGTTTTTATAGTGCAATTACTGAAAATATTAATTTTATTTCTCTTCTATGCGACAGCAATTGTAAACAATTCTGGTAAATCTGGTTCTCTGTAAAAAAAGGCGAATAAGAAACCAATGCCCAAATATGGATTACATAAAAGCTAAGTGTCCTAAGATAATCTGAAGTGCCTTCACATGTAAAATTCCAAAATTGAGGGATAATATCTTTGTCAAAAGACCCGAATGTACTGAAGTTAATTCAATGATCAAAATGTTCCTTAACTCATAAGTAAACCTCTTGATGAAAGATAACTAAGATATCAATATGACTTCAAACCACAGAAACAAGAGGACGCAGTTGTAAAATGATAGTATTGACCATCATTTGATAAAGGTAAGGAGTGATTGATATCCCCATGGGAAGTTTATTGAAGCGAAATCGACCACCAATTGATTCAAGAAAAGTAGTCTCATTGGCGGTATTGGTGTAACAATCCAAAGACGACTATTGGGCGATAAAGGAAGTCGAGCAGCTTGTTGGGTAACCAAGAATAGCTGTTGTGAGACAACAGGGAGAGCTGAGTTGAACTGAGCAGTGATTCCAAAACAGGCAGCAAAGGAGAAAATGGTGTTAATGTGGTCTCATGGCCAGAGTGAAAATAAGAAACATCCACTGAAGAAACTGTAACATCTAGTAATTGAGAAAGTTCATTTGGAGGACAGAGTTTTTTTGTTGGACTATTTCTTCTTTAATCGAGATTTTCTGGACGGATTGACGATTATTTTGTGAGGATCAATTCCAATGTCTTGAAACTCGAGTGATCTAGCTGTAAAAGAAGTTGTCGGCCAACCATACGTAGCGGCTCAGGGCATTATCCTGCATCTGTAAGAGAAGGCTCTCCGCGTCTCTCTGGAAAACTTAGAGTAGTAAATGATGATCTGAATGAAAAATTGCAGTTCATTAGGACCTCTCAGCTTGATGTAAGGCTTGGTGACGGCCAGCTGAAGCTGTTGTATAACTGCAGGCAATTGCGATGTACTGAATTGAAGGTTGTGAACTGACTTGGTGAGGTCAGGTAAGGAGATGTGATCTTCATCTTGAGAATCTGTTGAATCAGGAAGTGATATTAATATCAAAGGGTATTTGAGAATTTGACTCTGATTGGGTTAATGCGTCTTGAAGTCTGTTGAGAAGCACCAGTTTGCAAACGAGTTTGAGCTTTCTGCTTGGTATTGGACTTAGGCAGACTAAACAATAGAGAACAAACTTGTCATTGATGCTTTTGTTAACAATCCTGTCATTGGTATCATTGATGAATCAAAATCAACTTGGATTTTCTTTGAAGAAACGGAGTTAGAGATTAGGATATAAAAAACGAAATGAGTATCAATCAAAGAAGAAAAATAAGTTATGTTGAGCATATAAACTTTTGATAAGTATGTACTACAATAAAATATACAATACTGAACGCTTAAAAAATACACTTTCTCGTTTTCTACCTTGTAGCAATGTTAAATTTTATTTTTTACAATTGGTTAAGTATTCGATTTAAAAAGTGTTCCACATCTTTAAATTGTATTCTAAACACATAAGCTTGTTTGTGACAGTTCTGAACTAATTCATATTAGCGTACTGTTTTTCTGTTAATAGATTTTTTGAAATACATGTGTAAACGCAATTGGTAAATTTAGTCTTTTTACATTTGATTCTTTAGTCAATAAATCAGTTATTTAGAATTTATTATGAATGTAATTTACATTTATAGGCCACTTCGGCTGTCAGTGCAGGAATGAACGCCATTTTCGATGACAACATAAATAATTGGCAAGGTAATCGCTCAACACCATCTGCTGGAAGCAATTATTGAGCTATATAGTTTTATATTTTTATCTGGTGTGTACCATTTTTGAATGTATGTGGACTTTTGAATGTCATGGCATTTTGCCAATTTATATTGTAGTTGATATTTTATAGCATTTTGTATTTATAGAGAAACTCATTCTTTGTTTATGCTGTGTTTATTGAGTGAGTTTATTTTGTATTTTCTAAAGATGTGTATATAGTTAAATGACCAAAGTTATAAAGTAAATTGGTATTAATATTTGCAATAAAATGTGTGTAACCTTAGTTTTACCTGGCTATTCATTTATAACAATTGTTTTCATTTAATGTCATATTCTGCACTTTGTATTAACAAGCATTTCTATGGATCCCAAATAATATTCATTGATATTGTATTCCATGCATTTATTTGTTCTGCTAGTAAAAAATACTTAAAATATGATATTAATTTTTAGGACTTTTTCAAATTTCAACTTAAAATTGGTGACTGTATGTTCATTGAACTATTTAGAATATAACATCAAAAGGGTTGCTGATTCTGTAAAACAATTTCATGCATTTTAATAAAACATTAACAATTGCATCTTAAATTACATTATTGTATTGAAACTAACTTACTTGTACTAAATTAGAAAAACCAAGAAATCAAATATCTTTCATTAAATTGGTGATGATTATGACAATGATATATTTCTAAGAACCTGGTAATGCTGGCTTTAGAAACAAATTTTTAGGTTTTTCACTTGTACGTCTTGGTGTTGAAATCAACCCAAGACCCCAGTTGATGTATGCAAACTAGCTTTAAAATCAGAAATTGCACTCCATTTTGAAAATGAATTTTTTTGTATATATTTCATTGGAAAAGTTTTATTGATGTTCTTGAGCAGTAAAAATGCCAATTTTTCGGATTATTTTAAGGTAAAGTTTGAGCTACATAATGTAAAAGCTTGAACAAAATCTTCGCATTTAGTGAGTTTTATTTTGTTTTAAAACTTGTTACATGATTAGTTAACACAGTGGCATGAGCCTCCATCAATATAATTATCAAAATATAAATGTGTGTTTTAAGCACCTCTATAATAGTACAATGTTGTATTAAGTGCTTCTATAACAGTTCAGATTTTGTATTCAATGTTGCTATATTTATATATTAATGGTGGGAAAGTAAGTCGAATTTTTTATTGTGTATATTTTAAACATAATTTAAAATTCTACACGATATGCTTATGAATAATGAAATTGTTCAAAAATTTAATGAATTAAGGAACTTTATAAATTGTTCAAGAGGCAAGATTATAGATGATGCACTTTTATTGAGTCACGATTCTATTTTGTCTGAAATTAAAAGTTTATTGTTATTGGGAAATACTGTCAGTCATCATGAAGAAATTACTCCAATATTTTAAAATGAAATAAATTAAACCAAACAAGCAGCTATTATATTAAATGTACAAGCAAAAATTTAGCGAATAAAGAACCTATAACAAGTACTGATATTTCAAATGTTACTCAAGATATTCTTAAAGAAATTCAAGATGCTATGGAATTTTCCTAAAATTAGAAAGATATTCCCAAATAAGAATAATGAACTTGTTTTTGCTTGTGAATCTAAAGCTGATGTTGAGGTTATTAAAAATAATATCGGGAAAAATAAGTCTTATAATTTTGTATAATACAAAAAGATTGCACCTAGGCTAAAAATTCTAAATGTACCGAGTTATTTTTTGGAAAACTTAAGTGCACCTGAAATCAAAGAACAAATATTAGTTGAAAACCCAAAGTTGCAAGATTTGTATGGTTTAAATGATTCAATGTTTGAAATATTATTTACTAAGATTAACGGATATAGCAAAACCAATTATTTTCGTCAAAGTATCCCCAAAAGTACGGAAATTCTTGGTTGACAACAGCATACATATTGGTCTTCAGATGCGCAAGGTCAGTGAACATTTTTATGCACGTATGTGTTCTAACTGTGGAGTGTATGGAGACTCAAGAAATAAGTGTTTAAGAAAATCGCATGTGTGCATGTTCTGTGCAGACAATCACATATATACAAATTGTCCAAATAAGAACAATCCTTCTAAATATAAAGGTGTAAATTGCAGCACTCCATACCCTGACAAATGTAATCATTCTACTTTTTGTGAAATATCTGAAAGCTATCCTCAACTGGCTGGATATTTTTGTTATAGAAAAGATCGGAAATTTCGAATAAAAGGCAAAGAGGTGGTGGTGTATGTATTTATGTTAAGACCAATATTGAAAGTAATCTCGTAATATTTACTGAAACAATTAATATAGAATATATACTAAGTATATTGAAATCTTATCCGTATGTAAAATATTAAAGTGGGAAACTAAACGGTTTGAAAATTATTTATAGCATAACATCAAGAGAACATATACAATCTAAATATCAATGAAACAAAGAAAACGCAATAAGAAAAAAGAAACATCTTTAAATGAAATTATTGGAATTGGATCTGATGGCGAATATTTTTCAATCAACAATTCAGAAGATGTTCAGCAATCCAATTCACACACAACTCTCACACAGCAGCTTTCATTACTATCATTAAATTCTAACATTTGTAGCATATGTCTGCATGCTTCTGATTTGTGTAAACGTTCAGGACTTGTCAAACATCATACTGTCAATGGTTCCAGATGTGAAGGTTCAGGGCTACCACCTCGTTCACTTGGAATAACGCCTGTATTTCCCTAACTTTCTGATATTGAAATTTTTTCTATTCCTACCAGAAAGATTGTTCCAATCAGCTGCCGTAATCTCTGGGCTAAAGCTGTGAATCACTCTTTTAGTAAGGTTAAGCGGGAGTCAAGTTTCATTATTCATTGGGTGGAGATTTTTATTTTGCCTGCTTGTGTTCTCCGGTCTCCTCCTTGTTGGGGCTCCAAACACCTGAAATACGAAGAGTCAATTCTCAAGAGCCGCTTAGACCGTTGGTTGAATGGTGATTATGCTCAACTCTGGTACGAAACAACTGTAAATTCTGGCAACATCTTCTGTCAGTTCCAGCCAAAATCTTAAGAGAGCTAGACAGCTTGGTCACGAAGGCAGTTTTCGTAGAGCCATAGCAGCTCTAAGATCTGATGGTCTAAGCTTCGATAGCAAACACTTTATGCACTAAAGGAGAAGAATTCCATCAATTCAAAAAATAAAATTGATTATAGTACTGAAGACACAGAGCCATTTGTGATAAACAAAGACATTCTGATTAAATGTNTATTGTTTTGTTTAAAAACTTCTAATCCTGCAACTGTTACTACAGAATTGGAAGAATTTGATTCAGCAGTTCATCAGTCTCTA
>CABFPE010000772.1:181925-197111 GCA_900660155.1 Hofstenia miamia
GTAAAAACACTTTGAAAGGAATAACAAAAGTTGAGAAAGAAGAGTTAACTTTTAAAGATTATAAAAATTGTTTAGAAACAAATAAATTAAGTGTTTCAAATAATTATCCATTGAGAAATAAAAAACATAAAATAAGATTAATTAGTACACAGAAGACTTCTCTCTCTGCATTTGATGATAAAAGATATTATTTAAATAATAATGAAAGTTTTTCATATGGGTTCCTATAAATAATAAGGATTCGTATTTATTTTATTCACATCAGATGTACTGAAATTAGTTCAAAATCCAAATTTACTATTTGATCAAATTTCATCTTTAAATGGTACAAAAATTACCTGTGGAAAAACATATTTTCTTTTAAGGAGAACTTTGTTCTCTGTAGTGAATTATTTCCACTCTTACTTATATATACAAATGACAGAATATAAGAACTATAACTTATACTTAACTAATGGTCAATTAAATAAATTGAAAAAAAGTATTAAAAACTCAAGTCCTATAACTTTAAGGGTTAGTAATACTAGCCAAGGAACTTCCGTTCCATTTCTTTTAACAGAAAGACAAATAAATAAATTAGAGAAAGCAAAGAAAATAAATAAAGCTTGTGATATTAAATTTTCTACAACACAAATTATTGCAATGAAGACAAATGGTGGTGCTTTGGGCTCCTTACTTATGGCAGCTGCTCCATTAATTGGAAAGTATGCAGTAGCACCATTAGTTACTGGTGCAATGGGAGCCTTGGGAAGAAATTCAGTCAATAAAATCTTTGGAAAGGGATTAAAACAAGCAATTCCAGGAGAAGGTATGCGATTAAATACACCTAAAGGAAATGGGATGAAAATTGGACCTCCAGGTTCAAAAGGGAAAGGAATGCGATTAAATACACCTAAAGGAAAAGGAATGCAGATAAAAAAAAACTATTCAGTTTAAACTTTAGTAATCCCCTTTCAAATTATGATATTTTACAATTTATGAAGAATATTAAAAACTTTAAAGGGATCTTTTCTAGAAATACTTTGAAAAATTTGGGTTTTGGATTTTATGTTTGTAATTTAGACCATTCTTCAAATACTGGCACACATTGGATAGCATTTTATTATTTTAAGGATACTAAAGAGTTTGGCTCTGTCAATCTTGAGTATTTTGATAGTTTTGGTCTACCTCCATTTCAAAGTATTTTTTCAATATTTAAAGATGTTAAGGACAATACTGTGTACAACAGCTCACAGTATCAACAAAGTTCTAGTGTATTATGTGGATACTATTGTATTTGGTTTATATATGAAAGATGTAAGGGAAGAGATTATTTCTCAATACTTAATGATCTTAAATGAAAAATATATTAAAAACTATTTTCTATCCCTGTGAAAAAAAATATTTTCTTTGTTCCTCATATAAATGGGATTTAATAATAGTGGAATACCTGAAGATACACATTCTTATAAAGAGGGTTACAATAATAACATAGAAACAGATGTTAAACTCATAAAATACAAAATAAATCAGATTGAAAATAATAAGTTAGATATATCAGGGTATAATCTTTTTAATAGAGATTTAAATATGCGCAATGAGAAAATCATAAATGTTCGTGATGGTGAACAGGAAGAGGATACTATTAACAAACAACAAATAGAAGATCATGTTGAAAAAAGACTAGCAAACAATGAAAACAAGATTTTGCAAATTATTAAACAATCCAATACCTCAATTATGTAGTGTTGAGTCTATGCATAATTTCTATTCAAATTTACAAGACAATTACTAAAAGAATATTCAATTATTTGAAAGAACTGAAGGTGGAAAAACATTTGCTAAAAATTATGAACGTGGTTTTAAAAAGGCTTATGCAATATCGCAATTCTCTGAAAAAATATGGTTATTTGGTTTGATAGAAACTTTGGAAACTACTGGAGCTGCTTATAAAAATCAATTTTTTAAAACTGAAAGCCATGAGCAAGCTTTAGATTTTCCTACCTATGGTGATAAAGGTTTTGATAAAATTTCATTAGAAAATGGTTATATTTATGTTAGAGATGCACATAGTTACATTTCACTTTCAGGAATTTGTATCTTATCAAAAAATCATTATAATATGCTACATTTAAAAAATGATGTATACTATACAATAATTAATACCTTTGTACATTTTAGAGGTAAATATGTTTTTAGAACTGTTGTGATTTTATCTAGCAACTGGACCTTTTTTACTTTACAAAAAGAAGCTTGGCCTCTAAAAACAACAAGATTTGCAGTAGTTTGTGAAAAATCAAAAGATGTTTATGCCCAAATTAGTAAATTTGGTGAATTGTCTGTACACAATTTAGTAATAAAAGAAACATTTGTTTCCTTAAATAATATATATTTTGACACCACTGATGACAGTGATATTATTAAAGGAATGGAAACTGATAATGAATTTAAGAACACTTATAATTCTGATTTGCAACATTGTCAATATAAGTTAATTGGTACACAAGTTTTCCTTAGAGGAATATGCCAAAGGAATAAGCACAACTTGCAAATTCATGCAAATATAATTAAAATTAATCAGGAGTTTGCATATAGTTTAGAATATAATAAATTAATATTTGGACTAGCTACATCTAGTGGTATAATTCAGTGTGATATTTCACATAAGAATGGTCTGTTTTGGCTGTTTGCAAGTGACACAGGGTCTATGAAATGGATTCGTTTGCAAAAGTGAGTATATTTCCTTCCGAAGACAAATTATTGAAATTAATTTTTTCTAATCTCTTATATAGAAATGAGTAAAAGAGTTCAAATCATAAGTGAACCAATTATACTCAAAACAGTAAATAATACCAAGAAAGGAGAAAATGAAAAAACATATGGAGTGAAATCAATCAGTTGTTTTAATGAAACAAGGAAACATGAATTAACCAGTCCAAAAGAAGTTATAAAATATGTATTACATAACTTTAAAATAAAAAATTTAATTATCCTAAGTTAAATCCTGTGATTCGCAAGTCTTGTTTAGCTTACCAACGTCTTTATATGGTTAATTTTGAGAAGAATATTTCTATAAGTGATATATTAGACAAATTCAACCAGGAAATTGGTTTAATTGGTCCAGTAGAAGGATGTTTAACAAACCTATTTGAATATTTATTTGGAACTATTCAATGTTGTAATACACATTCAATCCTCCATGACAGTTATGGTCGATTTTTCAATGAATATAGATTGGGAAGGGGCTATTGTTATGCTATCAAAAGTACTTGTAATTTCTTAAAGAAAAGCTCTTTGTTAGGACATCTGACAGGTTTTATGTTTAGCTTAAGAAATAGGGTGTAATTAAAGGGGAAGCACTGAATTTCATGTAAAAATTCTGAACAACAACTGGATTTGAAAATATTGGGGATGTCCAGGAAAGGCAGGTTTTCAAAAAAATGCAAAAAATTGCTCAAAAACACATTGGTACATAGTTGAAATGGGGGTATAATTGAATAATTATTTATATGGGTATGGCCGTAGTTTTTTGGACCCCTGGCCATAAAAATCCAAAATTTCTAAAAAAACGCCTTTTTTCTTATTGAAATCAATAGAAAAGTGTAAAAAGTTATTAAAAAATGATCATTTTGAGAAAACTGCATATATGGATTACCATATTTTATTACTACTAATATAAATTTTATATTATAAGAAATTGCATTTTAAAATTTTATTGGTGTCTTTTATAATAAGAATTAAATAAATACCTGGTATACAACTTTTCCATGTTGTAGACTTACATATTTTCCGACGTTTTTTTCACTTTTGTGACTTATATTTCCTTTCCAAAGTTTTTGCAAGTTTGTGACTTACATTCCTTTTCCGACGTTTTTTCACATTTGTGACTTACATTTCTTTTTTGACGTTTTTTTACTTTTGCGACTTACATTAAAAAACTTTTCCTCAACAATGACATGGGGATTGGGAACAGTGCTATTGCAAAACGTATTGTATTACACTTTAGTAAAGAGAAAATGTATAGTTTTGCCTTCACTCTTCTTTCTACATGTACTAGTTTTATGTTAATATGTTTGATAAATTATTAAATTTCATAAACATTAGTTTTAATATAAAAAATTTAACTCCAACATCTTCTTTGTAAATAGGTAAAAATCTATAGTATTCTCTAAACTGCTAAATGTCAATGTTTTACCTAGCAATTAATTTAACATACAATTGACATTCAAATTTACCATGAGGGAAGGATGATTGAAATAAAGTAATTGCTAGTTTAGTATATTTAATAATACTATTTATTATACAATGAGAATGTAGAAATGATTTTTATGTGTTTCATTAATGATAGATTTCTAGAGATACATCTCATCAACTAAGTTAAATAAGTGTAATATCAGATGCATGTTATGTATAATGATATAATTAGGGTGGCCTATGACTTTTCCATGTTTATAGACTTACATTTTTATTTTCAAAGTCAATCCTTTGTTTCAGTACTGACATATATTTAATTTTTCAATATGTATGCAAGAAATCAACTGATCAAATTAGTCAAAAACATTGTAAAAAACTGAATATTGTGTTAAAATTTTAGGTAGTTTTTCATGATTGAACAAAATGAAAATTTCATGATAGTATTAGTATAAACTTTTGAGATGAGTAAGAAAAACATACATGCACATAAATATGACTAATCTTTGTTATAAATTCAGATTTTATTTTTGTATTTTAAAGAATGAGTGGTTTTGTTATTGAAAATGAACTAGATAATGACTACATTAAACAGTTGATTGCTAATCTTCCTGTGAAAGAATGTAAGCTTAAAGACATTCTTGCCAGCCTCACTTTTTGATTGAAAGGTGGAAACAGAAAGGCACCTCTTCTGATCAAGTGTAAATAAGCAATTTTAATTAGAATTGAATATAGAGGATTTTTAGTTGTAAATTTTATAATCAATTACATGTCATACAAAATATTATGGCAAAAAATATTTGACTGAATGGTTAATTATTTGACTTTTTGACTGAAGTGAGCCAAAAGATTAATTTGAATATTATGGTGATTGTCTGATCACCCAAAAAGGGAAAGTTGAGACCTGTAAGTGATTTTAGTGCACCTGTAAAAATTATTGATAGAAACCATGATGCAATATTCGTTAGTATCAATAAAACTTTGGTGGAGTTTAGTTCTTTTTTCTTTAATATGTTATTATACAAAAGTTGTTTAAATGTTTGGAATAAGATAAATTCTGATTTGGCATTGGTGGTGATTACTTCACTGATTAAATTGGATCGTGTAATTTTTAATCTAAATGGAATTAGCAGAAACTTTACAATGAAAACTACTTTCTTCACAAATGAGCATTTGAATGCTTGAAAAATTCATCAGATTTACCAAAAATTCTGAAAATATAACCTAATAGAAATTATAATGTGCTTTTGAATTGTGCATAGCTTGAAATCATAGAGCAGTTTCTTTTTGAGAAATTACAGTCTTACACTTTTACAAATGTAAAAATTTGGCACCAAAAATTTCAAATTGTTGTTCAGATTTCCTTCCAAGACAAAAAATCTGTCAAATTGAGCCAATGATTTATCAAATTGCTTAATTCGTTAATAATAACAAAGGACACTTTTTCAAACTATTTGAGATAATTAATAGTAAAAAAGCTTGTAAACTCCTAAGATGCCTCATACTATGATTACTTATGAACAAAATAGAGGCAAAGTATGTTAACATGCCTCAGAAAAAGTTACAGGCATTTTAATGATTCCTTAAAGAATCTCATTCTAATTCATGCTTTTCTGAATTTCAAAAAAAATAACCAGACTTCACTCACTTGTATTTGTAGTACTTGCCCAAATGTCTCTCTTCTCAATCTAGAAAAAATCCAACTTCATTGCCCCTATAAATTGAATATGAAAATTTCATACCTGCAATACAAAAAAATTTGAACATAGTTCATCAGCAAACTGTATGTCAATGTCCAGGTAGCTTGATTTCTTGATGTTCAATCAAACAGCAAAATTATTACCAGCCTTGAAACCCTTTTCCTCTTTCTCAGTCACACAAAGTTTGAAGGCCTTCCCTAAATCCTCCTAATGTAAATTCAACTCCCTCTAATGTGACACAGTGTTCTAAATATTTTTCTGAAAATGGTAAATGTATGCCTCATCATTCTTCTAGAAAATCTCAGTTGGAAAATTTAAAAAATACAATATCTCCTTAAACTAAAGAGCAAACATCCTGCAGTTTCATACATGAAAAAGCCAATGAGGCTGGTACTAGCAATGTGTCCCTCACAAGTCAAGCTGGAAAAACTACAAATTTTACTGTTGTAGAGTTACCAAAAGTCACTAAAAAACTCCAATTTAATGAAAAAGCTCCCAATGCAGCCCTTATTAATAACAAAATTAGTGCCAACCTTAGTGATCACCAAACAAACAAAATACCAGAGAAATCAGAGTCAGTGCTGGCTCTAGAGCAATTCCACCAAATGTTGAATAAGAGCTAAAAAAACAGAGACCAAATCTTAAATTGATTTTACAAATGTGACCTAGTTAAGTTCAAAAGGAATATATCTAATGATACATGTGTTGAGTCCATTTCTCTCATCTATTGTTATAATTTGCTATTCTTAACTGAATTTACCAGTGAAAAGTGAAAACTGGGAGAAATTTGGTATGGATTATAAGAAAGGAGTTTTGAAACTTTTCTTGAATATTCTACAGTCTGAAACAAGAAGTCCCAATGCCTCTCCTGTATAAAATCAATACCATTTTCCTGTTTTTTAGATAGCAAAGTGAAGAAACTTCTAGTCATTGCCATTGCTGATATTCAAGAAAACTAATTTAGCTGTAAGCTTTTATTAAATTACATTAATTTTTCAATTTTAAATTTCTCAATAGGTTCAGATTTAAAAATTGACAAAATTATTATGAGACTCAAGGAAACACAACCACATTTCCATACACTTGGTGTGAAGGTACTAAGCCATTCTCTGGACTAGCCAAGTTGAGAACCTTTAAAAGGATTGGAGAGCTTGCAACAGCCTAAAGAATTTCTGGATGTCCTAAAAACAAAGCTCCAAATTTGAAAAAATGTGTCAATGTCCCTTCTTGATGGAAGAAATGATCAAAAAGTAATCCAATTAACTTCACCCCTGAATTAAATCTCTGTTCTGGGTGTGTTAATTATATTTATAGGTGTGTGATGAAAATATTGTTCATGAGAAATACCATGGTGGTGCTATGGAAAGCAATCAAGCCAAAAAGTTGATGGTAGCACTTTCAGATCTTCTGTCAAATGTACCAGCTGGTTTAAAAAATACTTAGTTCTTTCTTCAGTGTTTCAATTAAGTCAGAAATGCTTGTTTTGGACAAGCTTTGCTACAAAGTTATAAAGCAGATATTATACAATTCAAAAGAGCTTTCTTAAAGCTGAATATCTCTGTTATGCAAAAAATCCATGCCATTTTCAAACTTATGCCAGAATTTTGTGAAATGACTGGAAGAGAACTGGGACTTTTTAGTGAGCAGGTAACAGAAACATCCCATCATGACTTTCAAGATTTTAAAGTACCCCCTCAATGCCCTTTATTTCCACAATATTTGCTTAATTATATTGTCAAATATAACAGTAATCATATTTGAGTTTTACTTAAAGATACAAATTTATGCAAATACAGGATTATGGGTTTTTTATACCTGGTTTCTATGAAAATATAATGTTAAGATACTAGAAGTGTATAATAATTTGTTTTATATTGTTTTTTAGTGTTAGAATATAATTCTAATGCATATATTGTACAAAATCAATACCACTTTCCTGTTTTTTAGATAGCAAAGTGAAGAAACTTCTAGTCATTGCCATTGCTGATATTCAAGAAAACTAATTTAGCTGTAAGCTTTTATTAAATTACATTAATTTTTTGATTTTAAATTTCTCAATAGCTTCAGATTTAAAAATTGACAATATTATTATGAGACATCAGCATGATGCTGAATCCATTCACTGACATTCCATTTGTTGTAATGTTTCCAGACACTGATTACATCTATTTGACAATTGAAATTAATACTAAATTTATGAAATAGCTATATCTTTGGTGTTATTAGGATTCCGTCGCCTGTCATGGTCACCATGTAGAATCCTCACCTAGGCTAGGATTGTGCATTAACAATAGTAATTCACTTCTTTGTTTCACAGATTCCCATTGCAGGGCAGTGTCTATTTCACAATCTGACTACTCTTTAGAATAACTTGGAAATAACTAATATTGATTTCCATTGATTCATAATCAATTACCTTTTAGGTAACCAGCAGCTCCAGTTTAAAAGTGGGCATCAGCATGATGCTCTTTCCATTCACTGACATTTGTTGTAATGTTTCCAGACACTGATGACTCAGCTCAAACTCAGAGATGAAAAAGTATTATGTGTGCCTCACTTAGTGATAAATAAATAAACATGACACTATTTGACATATCCTCAATTCTCATTGTGTGATAACATGTGATAACACAAACTGTTAGCAAGAATTGACACTAGCTGCTATACAAAAAATAATTAAAAATTATAGACAACTACCAAATAAGAGCAGCTTCCTAACCTACATCTAAGAATAAAATACAATAGTTAATTGCTTAATAAATCTGGTGTCTTACTGGTCGCATTTATTTGGATCTAAAATAATATATGTGTAATCCTAAGGTTGGCTGATCTGCCTTTCTCAAATTTATTACTACATGTAAAATGAACCTGAAAGATAGCAAGCTAAGCACAATTAGAAAAAACCCTATACATATCCATAACTTAAACCTTTCTTGCATTCCAGTTACATATGTTGCCAGTGTTTAGGCCTATGAATCCCCCAAACACTTTCATCTGTACTGGTTATATTATTCTGGACACAAATGTTACCATTTCTTGTATAGTGTATGACCACCAGCTGGCACTGTGATAGTTTGTGTCTAATAATCATAAAATACATGTAAATTTTCAATTTTATGGTTCTGACTTGAAATACAAAGTTCTATGCAAGAAAGGGTTAAATGCAATTCACAATCAGGGATGCAGACCTAAATAGTCGTAGTTGCCATGGTTTCCTGATCACTACTATGAAAAAAATGCTTAGCTTCGCATTCTATTAATAAATCAAACCAGTGATAATAAAAGATACATTTAATTCCAAAGAATCTATTTCATCACTAACTATTTTGCTTGGTAGCTATTTATACTAAATTCATTACATGAAATATTTCTTGCTATGGAATATTTCTAGTGCAAGATGACGTGCGAAAATTGATTTCACGTGCTATCTTAATACATGGCATAAAAATATTTTTAGTAATTGCTCTAAATTGGCAAGCATTTTTATACCATCATGAAATCTTTCTGAATGATGAAGCAGTGTGCATTGTAGTCCTGCTTTTCTTTAAAGAAAATTTTTGCTAGATTTTGGGGCAATTTGCATTTTATTCGCCCATATATTTTCTAGAGAAGGCATAGAAAAAGTGTTTTTAGCGATTTCTCTAAATTGGTCTGATTTGAGGACAGCATATAATAGCATATAATAGTATTAAGATAGCACGCGAATTCAATTTTGGTACGCCATCTTGCGACAGAAATATTTCATAACAAGAAATATTTCGTGCAATGTTTTACAAACATATTTGTGTAGAAAACAAGTACCTGTCGCCGTTCAATTTCTGCTAATCCACGAGGAGCGATTCGTCCTCTAATTTATGTAAAAAAAGTTTTGGCGACACGTATTTGTTAGTACAATCAATTAAATCAGTTTTAATAGCAAATCTTATTAAATAATAAAGCAGGTTTTTATTCTTTTACTTTTTCTGCTTTTCTATTTTACTTCTGTTTAATTGGATTACAGTTGCCATACATTCATATCCCGGAGCAACCATAAAAGTCATTAGAGAAACAATTAAAGAATACTCTCTATCAGGCTATTAAAAAATGCTCATTAGCATTGGCAGAAATGATGTAAAGCAACACAAACCAGAGTACACTATGTTACTTAAAAATGTAATTATAACGCTTTAAGACATATTTTTAGTTCTACTGTAATTTTTGCAGGAGAAGTTTCGCAGTTTCCAAATGATAGCAGGTTGAATAAAAAGATTCAAGAACTTAATTTTCTTATCTACCAAAGCGCGAAAATTCTAGGGTATACTGTTTTTAACAACTTTCAATCTTTTTATTTTGGACATAACATCAACGGTAAATTGTTATCCATTTCTCTAGAAGACGTTACTCAAGATTAAAGAATTCTTTGATGAAACACCGCCCTCAACGCTATTACTACACTGCACCGTCACGTTTCAACCGCCATGCCGCCATCTTCACGTCGCCCACGTTCGAACACCCATTCAGTTTTTCCGCCTCAGTTTAATTGGTGTAATCAAAGCGCACAACAGCCTGTTGATAAAACCTATGCTTCCACCCTGTCATCTCCGCTGCCTAATTTCTTCACACTTGCAGAAATTCACAAGCTAAGATTTTTCCTAACTTTTAACAATGTCTTGTAAATATTTATATTTTATGCATTTTACTAACGGCTCTCAGGCGATGGAAATTTCATCATCTAAATACTAAAAATAATTTTCATTCAAAATTGCTAATCTTTCTATCGTATTTTTGTTGCTAAAAAATATGAAACTATGCATCTTTTGAATATAAAATGAATAACATCATGCTACAATAAATTAATTCAATATTTTCCTATCAACAACAAAAACATCTTCACCGTGTTTATCAGCTTTAAAAATTTACTAAGTATCTCAATATTTTTCTTCTTATTATCATGGCATTGAAAAGAACCCTGGCCCGATGTTTAGAATACGATACTTATTTCGAAAAATTAAATACAAAAAATAACACTATTAACTATTTGCATATAAATTTTCAAAACCTGTCAAAGAAAAATTTTGAATTTAAGCAATTTATGTCCAATTCTAAAAATGATGTTATTCTAGGAACCTCGGAAATCTGGTTGTCAAACAAAGACTTTGATAATTGTTGGTCTTTCAATAAATCATTTTGTTTGTTTAGAAAAGATAGGCAAACTAATAATCTATTAGGAAATCGAGTGGTGGAAGAGTCTCATTATTAATACCAAAAATTTTCAAACCTAAATAATGAGAAGATATATAGTGTAGCGACGTATCTAAATTTGAAAGTTTGTCGGTAGAAATATCAAATCCTTTAAAAATGCTACATATAAAAACAAATGATAAATGTTTCCTATTCTCCGCACAAAAAATAATCGAATTATTTCATTGAGCAATTGGAAAATGAATTGGTTTTAGCTGTTTCTGAAAATAAATACATTGTTTTAATGGGAGACTACAACATTAATTATTTGGACCAAAAAGAATTAGATAAAATTGACATTTTACTAAACATGTTTAATCTGAATGTTGTTAATAAAATTACGATGTCAAGAGTCACTGCAACGAGTAGCACGCTTATTGATTACTTCATAGTTTCAGATAATGCTTTTTCAAAACTTACACATTTCACTGCTGAATGTTCGTTCTTCGATCATTGCATTAAGGAGGTGCCACACGGTTACTTTTTTGACTATAGTCAAAATTGCGGTTTTGCATTCTTTTGTCTATTAGTAAAATATTTAGTCTAATATTCAAAAGAGGTTTCTGCGTAAATTGCATTGAATATACATGTACAAAAATTACTAAGTGGAGTCGCTATAACTACATTTCAACTGTAGGTACATTTTGGATGATGTATTAAATAGGCCGAATGTGTATTGTATATTTAATGGATCACTCATAATAAACAAGCGCATATGTAAAGAATTATGTAAAAGTTTAACCCAATTAACCCGTTGCAATCTTTATAGAAAATTCAAAATAACTACGCAATCAACTAGCCTTTGAAACAGGTCTCTCTCCAATGGAACTGGGTTTAAAAACACGCCTATGTTAATGGCCACGATTTTAATTATATTTTTTATATTATTAATGACATTTAAGATGAAAGTGCAGTTATTTAAAATCAAAATTCCCATTTTCTTTCAAAATTACAATAAGTTGACTATTGGGGTACCACACGGTTAGTCTTTTGACTAATTGTCATTTTTAAATAGAACAATATCTATTTCAAAATTTGACTAATCGTAAACCGTAAAAGTCACTTTTTGGGGGTGCCACACGGTTAGTCTTTTGACTATAGTAAAAAATGTTGTTAACTATATTCAAAAGACTAATGGTGTGGTACCCCCTTACTTCTATTAGCTTTATAAAAATAAAACCAGTAAATTCAATAGCTAGGAAATGGACCACAATTTGCGAAGGAAATAATCATGATGCTGAAAAACTAAAATAATCGCAGACTCTAGAAAATTGGTATGAAGTTTATTATGCACAAGATACTAATTCTATGATGGAACATTATTTTCTGTTCAGAAAAGAAGATTTTACTTAACAAAAATTCTAAAAATTTTTCCTATAATAGAACAAACCTAAGCCTTGGTTAATTGATTTATGCAAAAAATTCATTATTGAAAAGAACAACGCTTTTAAAAATTTCTCATTGACAAAATCTAGCGAAAATTTCTTAGCTTTTAAAAACGCAAGAAATTGATCAAATATTGAAAATCGTAAATCTTTTAATAAATACATTAAAAATGAAATCAAAATTTTACCAAACCAAAAGTCCAAATGGAAGCTCATTCATGAAATTGCTAAGACTAGAAAATCTAAATCTACAATCATTGAGGAGATTAGAGACTCTGATGGGAACTCATTTACAAATGATTTTGATATTACTAACCCATTGTTGATCAAAAATGGAAATTTTATTTAAAAAATTAATTTTTTTTAAATTTTTATGCAATTTTTTGCAAAGTAATTTAATAAATTAGTTGATTACGGAAATGTTGCACTTAAAATTACGGAGATAAAACCTGAATCACCGTCATATGCCAAAGTAATCGAATTTTCAATCAAATTTACTTCATCTTAGCCTGGCTAATAGAGAAATTTAATCCGCAATTCAGAGTGATAATTTGTATTTCATTGAAAAGATATATCGAAGAGACGGTCTTATTTGGGCCATTGTTTTATTAGGGATAGGCCTTTTAGCTTAAATCAATAAAACACTTGAAGCAAATCGTTCTTGACTAACTACAAATAATCATGCTATGCTCAGAGCTTGAATGCCCTGCCCGTGCCTGTAGTATAAAAGAAGTCTGTGCCGTACACCATTGTTCGTACTCAATACAGACCTTACCATCGAATGAATGTTGCTTGATTCCTAGGTGATATATACGGGTATTTACACAAATTGGTAATATATCAACAGGCTACATATTCATAGCAGAGAAAACGCTTTTCAAAAAAATATTTAGCAATGATTACTATATAGAATTTTAATTGTAATGGCTCGATTCAAAATTCTTAATATATATATATATATATATATATATATATATATATATATATATATATAATTTTGGTATTGCAAATGTTGTAAAGAACTAATCAAAAAAAAATCCCTAAACCAGAGGTTCGAATAAGTATCAATTGGATATTTTACCAAATCTGTAAATCAAAAAGTTCCGATTAGCCCTATGCTTCGTCTAAGTCATTCGACTAAGCAGTGGTGTAGTCCTATTTTGTTAACAATGGGGACCTTATTACACCAAAAATTTTGGGACATCACACTCGTCATAAAATTCTTACACACACCCTCCTATTCGGTTTGCACCAAAGAAACACTAAGACAAAAACTAATTTAACCATTCAACTGTAATTAATTAAAATCTCTGGTAGTTTCGGTTTGACAAGTCTGCTTTGACTATCATCAGCTGATTGGTGTCTTTAGCCGTCAAATACTTTACAAACTCAACCGACTGCATTTTCTTTACTAAGACAATACAGTAGGTGCTTTATAATACAGTGCGCCTATAAATCCATTGATAGTAAATCAATCCCTAATACAGCCAAATTAGTCTGGAATTAATTTCTACATTGAAAACCCATCTATTAATAAATCCAATATCCCGATTAATAAATCCAATTTTTCTAAGAAGAGAATGACCAACTCATGTATTGAATCGCCAAATTGCGATATCATAAATGATACTGAGTTTGAAATTTTTCCTCAAGAAGTTGCAAAACGCATAAATTCGTGGGAGGCCATGTATATGATCCAGTGAGCTGGAAGAAGTTTCGTGGAACAACATCGAAAGCGGTTAGATCAAAGCCGGAACTGGTCAATGACGAACCGAATTTTCCATCACTCCTACTGCATTGACTGAAAGGAATTGGATAGATGGCTATTTATTGGTAATGTTATAGTTCCGGTGGTGAAGAGGGAAGGCATGCGTAATGAACTGGTCCACGATAGCGAGAGAGAGGAGTGATGAAAAAGTAAATACTCACGAGCCTCCAACAACTGCAGAAATGCTACATTGTTTTGTTCGATAGGATTATGGTCTCAATAGTCTTGGATGCAGCAAAATGGACCCCTTTGTTGTTTTTAAAGAGGACATCAGCCCTGAAAAAGTGCCCCAAAGCAAGAAATTCTTGATAAATTCATCACAGAGATGGAACCGGCTACCGGCCGGCCGAGGCCGGTTGGGCCGGGGCCGGCAATTTACCGGCCTGCAGCCATTTGTAAATTTTATGCAAGGCCGGTAAAATTACCGGCCGCTTACCGGCCGAAATTATAAAAAATATTCTTGTTTTTTTATTATAAACAGGGAATAATTTGTTTAGTTTGGGAGGAATTTCTATTAAAATCTAAAGTTCGAAAAAAATATTATGCTATGAGCAATTTACAGTATTGCAATTTAAATAATAATTACATTTACATTCTGGAATCTCTCCTAAATTTTGCTACAAACGGAGTTGTTCTGCTTTTTGATAGGGTAATTTTACTTTAGTTTTCTATGGAACTTACTAATAATATTAAAAGAATCTGTTTATAATACTGAAAATATAATGTATAAGATTTAAGCTTGAAATAAACTAACTAAATAAAAACTAAAACGTTCACAATTATCCATTCACTGAAAGTGAAAACAGCTGATTAAAGTTATAAAAAATATCAAAATTGTGCTTTGATAGAAATATAGTTATAATAGATTGAAATTTGCGTTATGCAATATCAGCTCTATGCATCGCCATGTGTAAAACAGCTTATGTTTATATATATATATATA
>CABFPE010000772.1:197313-214616 GCA_900660155.1 Hofstenia miamia
ATACATATATATATATATATATATATATATATATACAATGTACTTGCATAGTTTAAATATAAAATGCAAATATAATTTACCGGCCAAAACAGGCCGAAAACCGGCCGGCCGGTATTAGCTGTTGCCGGCCGGTTCCAACTCTGATTCATCATCTACCATAAACAAAATATTTGTTGACACTTCTATAAATTGCTTAGCAATATGTATACCTCTTAGAGTTTGTCATTTTTCTTTTAGTTGTTAAATCCTTTGGATAGCACTAGAAAACGACAATAGGTCAAAATGATCTTCAAACATTTTTTGTTTGCTTCATTATTCATTCAGCGAAACAACTAGTAGGTTTTTATTCCATAATTTTTGCATTTGAAACAGATTAAATTTATTAAGGAGTAATTGCTTTTATAGTGTTAATAAATCTAAAATAGCCTGTCCTAACGTAGATTTATTAAGCAGGGTCTACTGTATATGTATTCATGTCTTCCTCTGCAGCATTGCTTGCACGACTACAAAAATGAGTGAAAAGAGCCAAATAGTCATTCTACATTATTAATAGTGGATATTCACCGAGTGTTGATCCCCCAACCAACGTTTCTAAACTGGATATCAAGATCCTTAGATATCTTTTGTACTTCTCTTTATACTGTGTAAACCTCATCACAGAATGATTTCAAGTGAAATGTTGCATTGATTAAATTCATAATATCGTGAATTCCAGGCTGTGGTTTACATGACCACTTGATAGATCAGTTCGCCACTGGGTAGCAAGAAATTTTCCTGGGTGGGTATTGGATGAAATGAAACGAAGAAATCTGAATTTTTAAATGAGATTAGCCCCATCGGCCCCCACCTTTAGCATCAAAAATTTTACCAATGGGGGTAGGGCCCATGGAGGCAGGGCCCAGGGGAAGGCTATGTCATTCTTCCCTACATAATTTACTGATCCTTACGTTTAAACATATATAATACTTAAACTGCTCAGAATTTAATATTAATAGTCAATTTAAACAACACCACGGCCTCTGGTCGATCCGAAAGCAGTTTTTCTGCTCCTTCGATCATTTCCAGCTAAAGAGGATATGACATCATCTTTAGCCGGTGCTTACTCTGTCTATTATTATCTATCTCAGTAATTGTCAAAATAAGTTTGTTCAACTCGCATGCAGAATATAAGGTAAAAAAATACTTATCGGTTCATTGTACATTCTAAGAGAACCACGCGAAGCCATTATCTTAAGTTTCGGCTATCCATATACCTACACTAATTCGATTGAGTCACGGACTTATGGTAATAAGTTTCGTGACCCCCGACCAAGCCTCTATCCGTGAGCACCCTCGAGCCCTAGTTAATTATCTGCATATAAAAACAGATAAACAAATACTTAATCAATGATCATGTAAAACTTGTAGAGCTAAAGGTTTAGGTAATCAAAAGTATAAAATAAAACCACCCTAGAAGGAAGTAATTTTTTTAATAATTCAATATTTACAAGTTAATATTTGTACATAATTAACCGTTCGAGTACACTTAGGGGTAAAACTACCCAAATAGTGCGTTTAAAAATATGTAGTTTATTAAAAGAGTACTCGAACGGTTAACTGGTATTTACTGTTCATACTCTAGCAAATCATTAGATCACATTTCTGCTCCGCACTTTGTTTAAAAAATTCGTTTAACATATCAGAAATTCATTTAAATAATCAAATGAGACACACTATCGATCATAATTATTCTGTCCATTATCGACTCAAAATAATTCGTGAAACTATTGAATACTGCACTGCTAAACACTCAGGCAGTTGCAATAACTACAAAAAGGGGGTTTTTCCTGTGTTTCGAAACAACAGTGTTTTACATTTTGGAGTCACATCCGCGCAAAAAAGCTAACTTCGACAGCTAATTTCTACTAAATTGAAATGGATATCAATATTTTAAAACGCTTCAAATGTTAGCTGCTTGATTTCTAGCATTTCATTCCTCATTGAAGATGCCCTGAATTTCAAGCATATTTCAAAGTCTTAGTTGCAATAAAAGTTTTAACATCTTGCTTTGCATTTAAATGCATGTGATTCAATGGAAACACTACTTACCATTAATAAATATGTCAGCTAAATTTAAATTATTGAAATAGAACTTACAATGGATAAATTGCTTACAAACTTATTTTAAGAACAACCCAAGATAGTCTCTTTAAGAAACAATGAATGATAGCATCCAGTTCTGGAAGCTGTTAAATTTCGATAAACAATTGAAATAAGAATTTTTTCATAGTTAAATTTCAAATACATAGATTGCTTTGTCCTGGTAAAATAGTTTTTATGATCTCACATAATATAGACAATGTAAGCTAAAATGAAGTATCTAACAAATATTACTGTCGCAATAAGGAAAAAGTAAATATTATAAGCTAGTATATTTTCAAATGCATTTCATGAGCAGTCTGCAGAATTTCTAGGATTCTACTCCACATTAAGAATCTCAATAGATCTTACAATAGACAACATCTACATTTATCGAAAATAATGCTCACGTTATGGGTGTATGAATTACGATTTTGTTGCAATTTCATAATACAAAATACATAAAAACATTATAAATTTGCCTTTAAATCTCCGACAAACCATAGAAGAAACACGCATTTAGCTCGAATGTTTCTGATTATTTGAATTGAAAAGTTTAAATTATTTGCACAGGGAGAATGCTTTTGGCGCTAATGTTAGAATTACATTTACAATGCCAAAATTTAATTTTTTAACAAAATAAAATAATTTTTGTGGACATTTTTTTAGCAATTTTTAACAATTTTTTTAACAAAATAATACAACTTTCCGGGACATACTATTAAACGGATGAAACGTATGCCCTGAATTGTAGCAATATTTCAAAAGCTAAATTGCAATAAAACTCATTACATCTTGCTTTACATCCAAATGCATGTGATCTAATCCAAACACTACTTGCGTTTAATAAACATGTCAGCTAAATTTAGAATATCCAAATGGAAACTACAATGGCTAAAGTGCTTGACAACATATTTTAAGAACAGTTTAAGATCGCCTTGTTAACCTTAAAAAACATTCCACTTTTTAAGTCATGAAACAAGTACATGGTGAACATGCTTGAATGCAATGCTAAGCATTTCTTTAGTTGAAAAAATTAACTAATTTTCATGTAATTCAAAAAAATATGGGTTATGTACAAGTAATTGAACTAAGAGAGACTTTTGTCATGAAAATTTTTCTTTAGATTTACACGTCATAATTCATTTAGGGGTGCACTAAGACATTCAGGGAGTGAATACATCCACTCCCATCCATTGAATAGGCACTAGCTTCCTTTATTTAAGAGAATTAATTTAGAGAGAGAGAGTAATTTTAGATGCAGTGAGTATAACAATATATACTTAAATTATTTCTTTTTTAGATATAGGGCTAAATCTGCAACTTTTGGGATAATATGTAACTATACAATGATATATAATCACAGATGAAGACAGGATTACAACAAATATATATACAGATGTATATGAAACCAACAATATTTTATTTATTTTATTAGTATTTTGGCCCGGGTCTCGCGCAAGTTAAGCCGACCCTGTTAGGGATGTCTCCTTTTGCTACATTTACTGATAGTAGCATTGGTCTGCAATTTCCATCAGCTGATAACTTTTTCATTTTACTTTGTTTGTGATTGATTACCCGGTTTACTGCCAAATATTGTTTCGACGCAAATTTTCTTCTCCATTATTGAATTTGTTACATCTATATTGTCCTAAAACACAATTTTTACAGAGCAGCTGGGACAGAAGCACAGTTTTTGTCTCAATAATTCTTAACTTAACAATGAAGTAGACAATAAAATGTACAAAAAATGATATCATACATGAAATATGAAAAATATTGAGTTTTTTTGACAAATTGTTCCTTGCATATTAAATACAACTGCACTAAAATTTTACATGAAAATACTAATCTTGTATAAAGTCGATTTGGTGCGATATTTTTGCACTATTCAGAATTCACAGTTCGAGGTAAGCTTTTAAGCCTTATGTATCTTAATTTTCTAAGTGATTTCAAATATATCATATTAACATTGAAAAAAAACAAAAAGCCTCAAACTATGTAAACAATTTTCCAGTTATTTACTGACATATTTACTGACAACAACAATTTTTGGAATTTTTCTTCCAAAATCCTAGCTAAGATAAAACGAGGTAAATCTGCCCAAACTTTAAGGTTAATAGCTCAATTCTATTAAAAAATTTCATAAGCCATTGGCCTGTTAGTCTCAAGGGAAAATTTATTAGCATATACACTTCGCAGAGAAAATCAATATAAAAAAGGGCCAACATTTCTGAAAACTCCGAACTATGGATGAAAGTGTTGCGTAAAATTCGGCGAAAACTTTTCTAAATCGTTTGCACAAAATAGAATTGACACAGTATGCACAGCTAGCTAAAAATCATAGCTAAGGAATTGTTTGATAGATGCAAATAACAATTTTTGAAAAAAAGAGAGACGCTTAACTTCTCAATAAATTGGGATGTACTCTTGATTACAAATAAAATTTCACTTACTGCCACAGATACACACATTGTAAAGTTTAGAACACTCAACTTATTCTTCTGCGAGTTGACTTTTTTAGGCTTGAGTCGAATTACAATTTTACTTACTTATTTTTTCTCGTTAGGGTAATCTATATATAACTTACATAAAGAATGGTTTCAATTTGAGATACATTGAGAAGTACCGATAAATTACAGGCAAAAAGTAAAGCAAAAAAATATACCATTCAAGCTATTATCGAGCAGGTTTGCTGTTTTGTGTTGTGTAGGCAACACAATACAACACACAACATGTGTTGTGTGGGATTTTAAATTTATTGTGTACACAACTTGTTGCGTGTGGATATAAAAATCCAGCTTTGCAAAATTCAAAATTTTGTCTTTATTAAAAATAAATAAGACCCATATATTGATTATTATTCTTAAGCTTACTAATAAACCCCGTTATATATGCATTATAGTATAGAAAGTATAATACCGTTGTTTAAGTTATTAATATGAATGTGATCTTAAAATAAGCTCGAAAAATAACTTACTTAAAATATATTTTCTGATTTTTTAATACAATTAAAATTATTAACTTAAAAATATATTTTAGCTATGAGGTATGAATTTTGTCACAAAATATTAAAAGTTAAAAAGATTAGCCAAATATTCCACTACTTTTTAGTTTTAGCTGTTCTATCGTCCTAAAGTATATCAAACAAATTAATTTTTTAAATTCTGTAATTCACAAAATACAAAAGTTATTTAAAAATTTGGAAACAAGACAAGATAGATGATTCTCTCTTCTTTCATTTGTCGTTATAAAGCTGCTCTTGGTTGTGAATCGTTGAGGTGCTCCTTTGAGTAAAGCCACATCTGAAATTGTACAAAGTGAGCTTGAATGAACGTTATTGGTCTATCTACAGAAATCATAATTACCTATTTTATGAGATTTAGACCACTTATCGCCTAAACACTAGGTAGGGCGCGGGATTTGAAAATTTTGGTACGTCACGGTTGGGTTCGGTATCACTCAAAACACCGTGATATCTGTATGATTATGCTAGAGATGGGCGCCGCCATCAGCCGACTACTATTGGCGGCGCAGACCCAAAAATGTTGGGGCCAGCTGAGGGACATCTATTGAGCTGGATTAGACTGTATAATACTCCATATACCCTATAAGGCCTACAGTCTTGTAGAAACCGTATATGATGCAAGCAGTATTTTGAAACTATCTATCTGGAAAAAGGTTCATCATGCGCTTACAGGCAATCTGATTAATAAGACATAACCTAATCAATGCTAAACATCACTCCCACTTCAAAGACATTAAATGCGGTTTCCTTCTTATGGCACATTTCTTTGTCTTGATATAGTTATCCTTCGGCTCAGCCGCCTAAATTTTGCGGCGGCTGGCTGACCTAAAACATGTTGGCAGCGGCTCAACCGGCTGGCGCCCAGCTCTAGACTATGCATATATATATATATATATATATATATATATACATATGAAAAATCATTAACAGCAAATTAATGATTGCAGGCACTTACTACCTAAGACAACAAAGAAAAATAATACATGAATTAGTAAGAAGTACCGTAAATCCTCGATTCTAAAAATTATGTCTGTAAACATCTTACTAAGTTCGGGGGTTAAGGTATTTTAAAATGCCAAATATAATTTTGATGAAATTACGTTTGCTAAGTGAATTGAAAACGTATGTTGGAAGGATAAAATTATTTTGGCGTGGCAGAGGCGCTTATACACCCTGCATACTTTTAACTTAAAAAAATAACTCACATTTTGAGGTGCAGCTTCTAAATGGTACCGGCTTATACACGGGAATTTATGGAAATTACTAGGTTGTTATTTTTACCTAAAAAAATGCAAGCTTTCTTTGATAAAAGTGAGATTATTTATCTAAAAACCTATTTCTTACATATTCTTTTTATATCGAAATTTGAAATTACTTGGGTCTAATATTTTTTTTGAAAATTAGGGTGACAAAGAACAGAATTTTTAACAGCAACATAGAAGCATGTTTAGCATAAAAAGACGAGAAACACGTGCAACCTTACAAAAATGTTTGTTACATATCATCTGTTTATTAAAACTGCAATGTATATTTCGACCTTGATCATAATCATGACTATTACGTTGCAAAGAAATAANATTATATAAT
This sequence comes from Hofstenia miamia, assembly GCA_900660155.1. NCBI lineage: Eukaryota > Metazoa > Xenacoelomorpha > Acoela > Hofsteniidae > Hofstenia > Hofstenia miamia. Next base: position 204,047 of record CABFPE010000772.1, read on the forward strand.
ATATATATAATATTATATTATATTACTATATATTATATAATATAAATATATATATATATATATATATAATATTTATATTTATATATATATATCTTAGTTACATACGCTGATTCATTCATCACAATAACCCCATTACCTTTTTTCATATTTAAATGTATACATTGATTGTCAAAGGAAACTTCTTTTAAAGAATGTATAAGATTCCTTAATTTCTTTGGTATTTTGGGTTGTTTAATATAACTATTTAGAAGTTTCTTTGCGCTTCACAATTATTTGATATCTTTCCATTATAAATTTACTTAGCCAGCTCATATTCATACCAAATGATNGTATATTTCGACCTTGATCATAATCATGACTATTACGTTGCAAAGAAATAAATGCACCGAATGGATACATTATAAAATCATTTTTTTAGAAAAAATCTATAAATAGTTTGTTTTTGTAAATGTATTTTGATAAAATTATGTGAGCTTATCTGCCATATAATTGTAACTGTATGATTAATAGACCTTTCTTCTTAAGGAATTTCCTGATTTTCCAACGTGCTATATTCTAGACCTCGTACAAAAATATTTGAAATTTACATAGTGCTAATATTGACCAGCGGGGCTGCATTAAATACACATACTTCTAAATAAAATAAAATACCGAACAATTTCTTAGGCAAGATAACGCTGTATCAGTACTTTTCGGCATTGTCAANGTAAGTATTCGATGCGAAATATTGAGAACTGTGTTCTTTACACTAAACTGTTCAACATCAGTATTATTTTTTTTCGATTAATAGGCAAGCTTTTTTCATGACGTTTCTTAATTATATTTAGTTTCTTATGATTCTCAANGACCAGCGGGGCTGCATTAAATACACATACTTCTAAATAAAATAAAATACCGAACAATTTCTTAGGCAAGATAACGCTGTATCAGTACTTTTCGGCATTGTCAAAATACGGCGGCATCGGTTTCAGTATCGGTATACCGCCCGGGCCTAACACTAGGTAAAGGGAGAATTTGAAAGTTCTTTATTAGAACAGGGGATGGGTTTCAACCCAGGTCTACATAAAATTCTGAGTTCTCACCTGTGTTACTGTAAGTATTACGCAGACCAATGATTTGAAAATTGGAAAAAACATTACAAAAATTATAATTCCCACAGCAAGTCACATGGATTTCTTGCTGTGGGAATTGCATGTTCTTGCATGTTCCACTTGTGGTAGACATGGAAAAAACACATTAAAAATTGTAATTCCAACAGAAATTACTTTTTATATATTGAAAGTAAAAACCTTCAACTAGAACTTATTTAACAGAAATTAGCTAATTTGAATATTATGAAAAACGATAGATTTATATATATATATATATATATATATATACATATATATTCCAAAAAAAATAATATTGATGAATTTCTTCGTATGTCCCTTTCTCTTTGATTAATAGCGTTTTTGGCATCCTCCCAAACATCTTCTTCATTTGAGTGGGGGAAGCGCTGCCTCTAAACGTGAATAATCGGTAAATTAAAATAATACATAGGACATGCTTATAAGATAATATAATTCAATGAATGATTAATATATTGAACTTTATTCAAATAAAAATACTTGGCGCATATGTATGTATATATGTATTATATAATATATATATAATATTATATTATATTACTATATATTATATAATATAAATATATATATATATATATATATAATATTTATATTTATATATATATATCTTAGTTACATACGCTGATTCATTCATCACAATAACCCCATTACCTTTTTTCATATTTAAATGTATACATTGATTGTCAAAGGAAACTTCTTTTAAAGAATGTATAAGATTCCTTAATTTCTTTGGTATTTTGGGTTGTTTAATATAACTATTTAGAAGTTTCTTTGCGCTTCACAATTATTTGATATCTTTCCATTATAAATTTACTTAGCCAGCTCATATTCATACCAAATGATCAAGCAGTTTCTTCATCTGTTGTAAGTATTCGATGCGAAATATTGAGAACTGTGTTCTTTACACTAAACTGTTCAACATCAGTATTATTTTTTTTCGATTAATAGGCAAGCTTTTTTCATGACGTTTCTTAATTATATTTAGTTTCTTATGATTCTCAATAGTTAGTAGATGCAAGATATATATATATATATATATATATATATATATATATATATACTCCTCATGTGCAAACATTTGTCATCATGCGTAATTAATGAAAATTTAGGTACTTTTGCATTATCTTCAACTCCCCCTCCCCACCCATTCACTGAAAAGTACCAAAATTTACACTAAATTGGCATAGAAAAATAAATGTTGAATTTGAATCACTGTCATAATTTTTCTAATGAAAAGTGTGAATTGTGATTTAACTATGCATTTTTAATTATACTGTTAACCACAATATCAGTTGCCATACTTCCAATCTTAGTAACTTGGAATCAGAGTGTTACAAAATGAACTTCATGAAAAACAGGTAATTGCAATGAATTACATTATGAAAATATGAACATCCATTTAAAACATGAAATTCTAATAAGTATTTACACTTATTAAAACACTAACCTGCTGCAGATTGGTTGATCTTTGAGATCGTTAATTGGATAGGTATTGAGGTTAAGCACTGATTTTTATAGAATTGCAAAAGTTGTTTCCAGGTTTTTCAGAGTAAATCCAATTACATCTCAAATATCTTTCTTGAAAGAGCAATTTTGATATGATTGTTTGCATTTGCATAGCAAACTTCTCTACTTGTATGCACAAATTCCACCATGACTGATGAGGAATGAATTCACGTGAATGCACATTGTAATGTAACGCTACCACTACCATTGATAGAACGTGAAGAAAAACAGCGTGGGAACTGTCGAACGTAAAAACAAGCATTACATGAAATATTTCCTTCTTCAAAATATTTCTGTCACGTGATGACGTACAAAAATCAATGCTGACTGCTATCTTAATACATGGGATAAGAATTATTTTAGCGATTGCTGCAATTAGACTAGTATTTTTGTGTCAAAATTGTTGTTTATTGGATCGTGACTGTGATGTCTTAATTTTTTAGTTTTTTGGTTTATAGTTAATATATGTTTTGCATATAAGTTACATTATGTAACTTTAAAGTGAATTACTGTTGTAAGAATCGGATATTTTCTTTCAAGACAATTTATGCTACTTTAAAGAAAATCTATGTTTCAAGTACTTTAAAGTGGAATCAAGTGTAAACAAGTAAAATATATGAACTTTAAAGTTTTAGCTGTATTCACTTCCATAATTTTGCTGTTATTGTCCCACTGTTCAAACTACTAGATTTTATTACTGACTAATAATCAATTTTACTAAATAGTGGATTTTTAAGAAAGGATTTACATGGGAAAACTTTGCATTCCCACGTGTGGTACATGCAAGTTTTTATTGTTTTAAAAAAACATGAAATTTCTTCTAAGTTCCACTTGTGGAAATTGCTTTTGACTCTTTAATTGTATTTTTGAATTATGCAGTTTTAAGTTTAATAAAAATCCGTTCATATCTTTTCCTTTCTTAATATCTATACCGTGAAATTTTTATAATACAAGTTGTTTTAATGGATATCTTACGATAATATAGGTCATGCACATCCTCTTATATAGGGTGATTTTTAGTGATAATACCCAAAAATATATTTAATAGTGTTGTTAAAGTCCCATAACAGCAAGCTTCATATTGAGTCGGATTCAAGTACTCGAAATGTAAGTTGAATTTTCTGAGCTTGAGTCAAGTTTTTGTACTAATTTTTGTTTATGCTCAAACACTGAATTAGTCGTTAAAATATGTATATTAAGAATATTATATTAGTATCGTACTATAATTATGAATCAAGTTTAATAGATCAATATTTAAAGAATTCCATTCGTCTAACTCCATAAGCTAAAGATTTTATTATTGTCTTAACTTAGGATGGATGTCCCTTTGCAACAAATTATATAATTAAAAAATAAAATTTCAGAAACAAATAAGTAGAGGACGTCATACCCGTTATTACAGCCTTGCTATATACTACAAGGAGAATTTAAATATTGGGAGAGCGGAGCTACTGTTTTATGGTCATGATTATAAACACCGGGAGCATTCGAAGAGGTGGGTTTGTGTTTTTGAAATGATTGGGTGGTTGGATGAGCGGGCCGCAGCATCAAATTACTGGAATATATATTACTATTATTATAATTGAGTTAGAATATAGTGATTCTTAGGTGAATAGTTTTTGAAATTTTTACTTTCTTATCTGTGAATTGAGATGTTAGCATCAATATGATTTTTGTGAAATATAAGATCCAAAACCATTACAAAAATATAATTAAAATCAATAAAAAACTTAATTGTTACTTTTTGTTTATTTTAGTTTAAACCGCAATCAAATTTTGATTAAAAACTCCTAAGAAAACTTTAATGCTGTTCAGAAAACTATATCTAAAAAACTCCACTTTTGTACTCAATATTCTTATGATTGATTCTTGGTAAAAGTCGTTTTTATTTTAAACTCTTATTATTTATCTTGCATTGGATAGCGGGCGGAGCAGGCATTTGACATCTGGAAACAGAAAACACCAAACGAAGTGACAGTGAAATTTTAAAATCGCAGTAGTATTAGCCACTTTACAAATCTTGTGTACGTACTTTTGTTTTCTACTTGCTTCAATAAATTATTATTATTTGCACAAGACTAAATTAATCGATATCATTGTTGTAATGAAGTGGAGATTTTCAAGCCCTAACTTGAATCGTACCCAAGTCTGATTTTTGGAATTTAGATATTATATTACATTACTAATTTTTAGGTAAGAGCAAAAATATTTGAAATGAATTTGTATATTATATATCAATTCAATGATCTCATCATGCTGGCCGCTAAGACAAATTTATCGTCTTCTTCCCAACAAAACCAAATGGCAATTTGTTTTCCACTAAATATAATGACGTGTTTTAAAAAAACAAAATCTCCAGGTTATTGCTTATCATTATCAGAATCCAATGGTATTCAGTGTACATGAGACGGATTGCATGGAATACGAACAAACAATTACAATGAACAAATTAAGCAATTAATTATGCAACCTGTTAGAAAAATTTTTAATTCACCATGCATATGTCATAAAGTGATACTTTATAATATGGTAAGGTCGTGTCACACCGCTTGAATGGCTTTGTACAACATGCGGAAAATAAAATACTTATCATATATTAGTAAATTATATGGCTTAAACATAAATTAATATAATTTCATCCTTTATAATTCCTGAAGAAAACTAGAAAAAAATGTTCAAGCAATTGCACAAATTATATGTTTAAGTTGGGTAAAGTCTTAAATCAGCTTCTATAAATAATTATAAGACATTCTTTGTCCCGAAAATTGACCTAGAAAGCATTTTTATTGGAGGAGACTAGCATATGTTGCGCACTTTTAGTATTGGAAGATACTAGTATAAATATCAGTGACAAAAATCACACTCCAAAGATGTATTTGGCGGCACTTTTTGTCATTTCGTTTGTCTTTGTTCCTATCAGTGCAAAGCAGACCTGTTTTTCCATTAAAGAAGGCGAATGGTTTCCATTCGTTTCTACTGGCAGCAATGTCAATCGAATACTTTATTACTTAAAGCACATCGATGGAACATTTTACGCATTCAGACAAGATACATTCCTCAATGGTGCAGTGAAAAAATTTTGGTATATTAATTCAACAGAGTATAGTACTCAATCCAAGGAACAATGTGACAAGAGAGATGACGCACCCATTGATCTAAGTGATTTGCAGACCTACTATAAATATGAAGGGGATACAACCGCGGATAAAGGTCAGACAAAAGAGAGGTTTTCTTTGAAAAATAAGCCTAATGTGATAATTGCTTTAACGAAAAATGGATGTCAGTTAGTATACGTTAAGAATGACGCATCAGTGTCAGTTTTTAACAGAACTGGAATGGAAGGAAACCCTAACACTGCAATCCCTTCCCAATGTAAAGATAAATATCCTTCAATTCCACGTTTCATACCAACCTAAGACTTTAAGACTTTTTGGAAGTGGGTAATAATGGTAAATGGTTTTAAAGTAAATATAGAAAACAGAAAGTTTTATGTTAGATATATTTCTTTGCAAATTTCCCTGTCAAAAACAGCTTTGAAGATAGTCCCATATGCCTATCGCTTAATATGTTTAATTATATTAAAGTTTCTTAGTCTGAAGATATTGCACCTTATAATTTATCGTAAGCCTTCCTTACAAATAAATTACATTCAATAACTATTTCTAATAAATAACTTGCATAAATTATAGTTTTCTTGTTCAAAATCAAATAACTTGAAAATATTGAATTATTTCAAAGAACTATTGAAATCCTCATTTTACAAATAAAAGGCGGTTGGTATTTAAATATTAGAAATGATTTGTAGTCATCTCTTTTACTTTGATTGTAAATTGCATTTTTGGTAATAATTATATGTAGTGCTAAAATATACAAAACAGCAATTAGTTTGAAATAAACAACATTGTTTGTGTGGAAAAATCCCAATTTTGTGAGATTTAGCGACATTAATAGATTTTATGCTTATTGTCTGAAATGCTTAAAACTTGAATTCAGTTTATGACGTAAATTTCGACGCTCGATCGTATTATAAGGCGGTAGTTTTTCATAGGTTTGAGGAATGTCAAACAAATTATTCAATATGGGGGTCTGTTTTAAAAGGTGAGTAAGAGTTACCTAGACATGTAGTGCTTAGCTTAACATAATTTCATTTAACATTCAATGCTCAAATTAATTTTACGCCAAGGTTTTAACAAAGTGCTTCTCTAAAGTAAAAGAAATAGTATACTTGCAGAGTTAACTTTAAATCAACCAAGTATGTTTATGCTGCTAAATTTAAATTGTTTTAAGCACGACTAAATGATATCTTGTGAATATTACTCAATTTGATACAAAAAAGTGAATTTGAAAATTTTCCCTCGTAAAATACCAAAGATTGATTCAGAACAATGTCAGAGCAATATTCTTGAATCAGAAATGGGACCGGTTACCAGAAAGCAAAGTACAGCAATGTATCAGGCTGCAACCGCTTGGAAATTTCATGAAGGCGGGTCATTTTTCCAGCTAAAATTGAAAACATATTTCTTGTTTTTTCTGATAAGCAGGGAATATTTTGGGTAGCTTAGAACAAAATCCTATGATAATCTAAAGGTTGAGAAGGTCTTATTGCTTCGGCAGGCTACAATATTGGATTTATTATAACAATTAATTTTTTTTCTGTGGAATGTCTCATTACTTTCCACTATACATTGAAATTTTCTATTTTTGAGTGTGAAATTTTGTTCCATTTTTTGGGAACTATCTAGTAATACTCTTAACAGGAGTACCTTGTTTATAATAATGAAAATTCAAAATTCAATCTTCGGTATTTGCATTTGAAAATTTAAGCTTCATAAAAGTAAAGAAGGTTTAACCCTTTTATTTTTCTAATATTTGTGAAAGGGTTGCTTAAAATAGATTGGAAAGATTTTCGGTTGCAAATGCACTCAAGCGCAAATGTAAATTAAGAAGTTTAACACATTCTACTAGAAACGTAGCTATGTTTGACTTTAGCGGGAATTTTCTAAATATGTTTATTTGTTTATTTACATATTTATTGTTTAATTAAATTTAAACCATCATGATTAATATGCACCTCTTAATTTTATATATTTTAAGTATCATACAAAATAAATTAAACTAAAACATTCTTAATTCAGATTCACTGAAAAATGAGAAACTGATTAAAGTTATGCAAGAATTGATATATAGAAAATTTCAAAATTGTGTTTTTCTAGATATATAGTTATAATAATTGAAATTTTCGTATGCAATATAATCTTTGCATCACTATGTGAAATCTCCTAGATTGGAGCAGCTTCTGTAACTGCANTATATATATATATATATATATATATATATATTATATAATACAATGCAACGCATGGTTGAGCACGTATCAAAATAATAACATGTTTACTGAAATTAAGCTAAACAGTGAAATATCTGAGGCAAGAATTTACATAACCATCGCTTAAGCAAATTCTTTCATTAGGTACACTAGTTGTAGGAAAGGCAAGCACTTCTTCATGAAACTGAGGTAGAAAGTTGCCCTTGTGTCAATCGAATTACAATCAGCAACTTGTGAAATATTTCTAAAACAATTTATACCTTTTTTAGAAAAGATTTGCAAGTTGTTGTTTAACAGAGTCAAGGTTTCGGGACACTATTATGACATTACAGTACTGATAAATTTATTAAGATTTATGTGTAAATATTTATGGTTTAAGACTTGAAATTCTCATATAGATTTTATCCGGATTTACCTTTTATAATGCCCCGTCCGCATTCACCCCTATAATGACCATCTTACAGTGAACAAATACAATTTCCCATATTAACATGTTTGCAGTCGTCCAAATGATATGTTTCCTCAGTGACGCAGCCAGGGGGAGCACGATGCCATGCCCCCTTGGGTTGGTCATCCATATCCTATTTCGCCTTTTTTTAATCCGTCCTGCGCCTTCATAAGCACACTCTCTATTCCCGTCCTTCAGTTAAAAATACTTGATGGCAAATTTCTTCCTTTCTTCTTTTTTTCAGGTTTCCTTTAGTTAAAAAAGGGGTGTAGTCACGACTATTGCTCACTATCTCCAATGCTAAAAAACAGCTTTTCTGCAAACAATATAAATATTCCTCCCTGCTTTTGCATATTCATTAGAAACCAATAATGCAAAGATAAAATCCTTTTTATAAAAAATTCATATGACTCTATAAACATACTACTTTCTTCAACTGCCTTGAAATCATTGGAAAACTAAACTTGACTCCAAGTTTTACTACCTGAAAAAGATAGAACAATTTTAGAAATATTCTGAATTATAAGGATTAAATTCAAGCTTACATGTAAAGCTAAATGGACTTGTTTTTAAGTCAAAATAAATATAAGATCAATACATTTTTGCTTTTCTGGCTACTTACAATCTTCATAGAAAACCTATTCATGCATTGAATTTAATAGGTTTATCGTGAAAAAAACAACGCTAAATGTTTGAAACACTTCCTTAGAATGTAAATTTCGACTATATTGCACGTCAATAGGACACTTAATTATCCGTGATAATTTATTCATCTGATTAGGTTTACAAAAATATTGAAAAATATACATTGAAAACTTCACAAAATTGCGTCAACTAACGCAGGGTTGGCGAGATCTGCCTGTGACTTAATTCTGCAAGGAACAAGATGATGTGTGGTCGTCATCTCCTATCAACACAATTGAAACATACATTCAACATTTACTTCTTTAGGAATTCAAGATTACTACATGCAACGAAGTGAAATTCATGAAATTCAGAATGGACGATCCAGGATGGTTTCTATAGGTTACATCTTGCATGTACAGAACCCTAGCCAATGTGGTCAGCTTCCATTAAATCATATGGAGAAATTGAGAACATCATTTTTGTAAATGTTGTAGCCATCTAACGGATCAATTTGAAAATTTATATTGCCAANTTAATCCTATTTAAAGTATTGCAACTACTAGATGAACTTGTCGAATTCATATAGAACAATTTTGTATACTGTAAACTATCTTGCTTTATTTGAGTTTGCATGAAAATTACATTAAGAATGAAGGTAATTCATAAAAATTAATAGTTTGACTAGCGGCATATGTCAATCAATCATTTTAGGCATATTCAAACTGCAGATTACAAACATTCACTAGCAGAAGCAGAAGTGCAAGCCAGTTGGCACTGACTACCGGTCATATGTTCGAATTTGAATTAATCTATGTAATTAATTATAGTTAGTGACTTTAGTAATTATGTGATTAACTGCAAGCATAAGTGTTCATTAATATTAATGAACAGTTTTATATAGCTCTGAGCAGTTTAGGGGTAAGGGGCAAATGTGTCAATTATTCTTCTAGGTCACACATGACCCGCGAAAATTTTGACACAAAGCTAAAAATTAATTGATGTTTACCGAAAAATCATATTCTGAAGGGCGGCCCCAGTAGTTGGCCGGCAATAGCTAATACCGACCGGCCGGTTTTGGTCGTAAAATTATATTAGCATTGTATATTTAATCTATGTAAGTACATGGTGTATATATATATAAGCTGTGCTTATCTAGATGATTACACATTCAAAGAGCTGATATTGCATAACGCAATTTTCAATCTATTATAACTACATTTCTAGCAAAACCCAATTTGGATATTTTCATTTTATCAATTCTTTGCATAACTTTAATCAGTTGTTTCCACTTTCATGGAATGAAAAACTGTGAACGTTTCAGTTTTATTTAGTTAGTTTACTTTGCATGATAGTTAAAATATATAAAACTAAGCGAGTAGCATTATCAATTATTATGTTTCACATTGCTGTAGAATTTGACCCCGTTAAGCATTTAATAACTTATAAGTACACAAATAAAATTTAAAGAATATTTCGCTAAAACTAAACATAATTGCTCGTTTAGTAGGATGTGTTTATTGACATTTGTATTTGAAT
>CABFPE010000772.1:240450-262795 GCA_900660155.1 Hofstenia miamia
TATATATATATATATATATATATATAAACATAAGCTGTTTTACACATGGCGATGCATAGAGCTGATATTGCATAACGCAAATTTCAATCTATTATAACTATATTTCTATCAAAGCACAATTTTGATATTTTTTATAACTTTAATCAGCTGTTTTCACTTTCAGTGAATGGATAATTGTGAACGTTTTAGTTTTTATTTAGTTAGTTTATTTCAAGCTTAAATCTTATACATTATATTTTCAGTATTATAAACAGATTCTTTTAATATTATTAGTAAGTCCCATAGAAAACTAAAGTAAAATTACCCTATCAAAAAGCAGAACAACTCCGTTTGTAGCAAAATTTAGGAGAGATTCCAGAATGTAAATGTAATTATTATTTAAATTGCAATACTGTAAATTGCTCATAGCATAATATTTTTTTCGAACTTTAGATTTTAATAGAAATTCCTACCAAACTAAACAAATTATCCCCTGTTTATAATAAAAAAACAAGAATATTTTTTATAATTTCGGCCGGTAAGCGGCCGGTAATTTTACCGGCCTTGCATAAAATTTACAAATGGCTGCAGGCCGGTAAATTGCCGGCCCCGGCCCAACCGGCCTCGGCCGGCCGGTAGCCGGTTCCATCTCTGTGATGAATTTATCAAGAATTTCTTGCTTTGGGGCACTTTTTCAGGGCTGATGTCCTCTTTAAAAACAACAAAGGGGTCCATTTTGCTGCATCCAAGACTATTGAGACCATAATCCTATCGAACAAAACAATGTAGCATTTCTGCAGTTGTTGGAGGCTCGTGAGTATTTACTTTTTCATCACTCCTCTCTCTCGCTATCGTGGACCAGTTCATTACGCATGCCTTCCCTCTTCACCACCGGAACTATAACATTACCAATAAATAGCCATCTATCCAATTCCTTTCAGTCAATGCAGTAGGAGTGATGGAAAATTCGGTTCGTCATTGACCAGTTCCGGCTTTGATCTAACCGCTTTCGATGTTGTTCCACGAAACTTCTTCCAGCTCACTGGATCATATACATGGCCTCCCACGAATTTATGCGTTTTGCAACTTCTTGAGGAAAAATTTCAAACTCAGTATCATTTATGATATCGCAATTTGGCGATTCAATACATGAGTTGGTCATTCTCTTCTTAGAAAAATTGGATTTATTAATCGGGATATTGGATTTATTAATAGATGGGTTTTCAATGTAGAAATTAATTCCAGACTAATTTGGCTGTATTAGGGATTGATTTACTATCAATGGATTTATAGGCGCACTGTATTATAAAGCACCTACTGTATTGTCTTAGTAAAGAAAATGCAGTCGGTTGAGTTTGTAAAGTATTTGACGGCTAAAGACACCAATCAGCTGATGATAGTCAAAGCAGACTTGTCAAACCGAAACTACCAGAGATTTTAATTAATTACAGTTGAATGGTTAAATTAGTTTTTGTCTTAGTGTTTCTTTGGTGCAAACCGAATAGGAGGGTGTGTGTAAGAATTTTATGACGAGTGTGATGTCCCAAAATTTTTGGTGTAATAAGGTCCCCATTGTTAACAAAATAGGACTACACCACTGCTTAGTCGAATGACTTAGACGAAGCATAGGGCTAATCGGAACTTTTTGATTTACAGATTTGGTAAAATATCCAATTGATACTTATTCGAACCTCTGGTTTAGGGATTTTTTTTTGATTAGTTCTTTACAACATTTGCAATACCAAAATTATATATATATATATATATATATATATATATATATATATATATATATATTAAGAATTTTGAATCGAGCCATTACAATTAAAATTCTATATAGTAATCATTGCTAAATATTTTTTTGAAAAGCGTTTTCTCTGCTATGAATATGTAGCCTGTTGATATATTACCAATTTGTGTAAATACCCGTATATATCACCTAGGAATCAAGCAACATTCATTCGATGGTAAGGTCTGTATTGAGTACGAACAATGGTGTACGGCACAGACTTCTTTTATACTACAGGCACGGGCAGGGCATTCAAGCTCTGAGCATAGCATGATTATTTGTAGTTAGTCAAGAACGATTTGCTTCAAGTGTTTTATTGATTTAAGCTAAAAGGCCTATCCCTAATAAAACAATGGCCCAAATAAGACCGTCTCTTCGATATATCTTTTCAATGAAATACAAATTATCACTCTGAATTGCGGATTAAATTTCTCTATTAGCCAGGCTAAGATGAAGTAAATTTGATTGAAAATTCGATTACTTTGGCATATGACGGTGATTCAGGTTTTATCTCCGTAATTTTAAGTGCAACATTTCCGTAATCAACTAATTTATTAAATTACTTTGCAAAAAATTGCATAAAAATTTAAAAAAAATTAATTTTTTAAATAAAATTTCCATTTTTGATCAACAATGGGTTAGTAATATCAAAATCATTTGTAAATGAGTTCCCATCAGAGTCTCTAATCTCCTCAATGATTGTAGATTTAGATTTTCTAGTCTTAGCAATTTCATGAATGAGCTTCCATTTGGACTTTTGGTTTGGTAAAATTTTGATTTCATTTTTAATGTATTTATTAAAAGATTTACGATTTTCAATATTTGATCAATTTCTTGCGTTTTTAAAAGCTAAGAAATTTTCGCTAGATTTTGTCAATGAGAAATTTTTAAAAGCGTTGTTCTTTTCAATAATGAATTTTTTGCATAAATCAATTAACCAAGGCTTAGGTTTGTTCTATTATAGGAAAAATTTTTAGAATTTTTGTTAAGTAAAATCTTCTTTTCTGAACAGAAAATAATGTTCCATCATAGAATTAGTATCTTGTGCATAATAAACTTCATACCAATTTTCTAGAGTCTGCGATTATTTTAGTTTTTCAGCATCATGATTATTTCCTTCGCAAATTGTGGTCCATTTCCTAGCTATTGAATTTACTGGTTTTATTTTTATAAAGCTAATAGAAGTAAGGGGGTACCACACCATTAGTCTTTTGAATATAGTTAACAACATTTTTTACTATAGTCAAAAGACTAACCGTGTGGCACCCCCAAAAAGTGACTTTTACGGTTTACGATTAGTCAAATTTTGAAATAGATATTGTTCTATTTAAAAATGACAATTAGTCAAAAGACTAACCGTGTGGTACCCCAATAGTCAACTTATTGTAATTTTGAAAGAAAATGGGAATTTTGATTTTAAATAACTGCACTTTCATCTTAAATGTCATTAATAATATAAAAAATATAATTAAAATCGTGGCCATTAACATAGGCGTGTTTTTAAACCCAGTTCCATTGGAGAGAGACCTGTTTCAAAGGCTAGTTGATTGCGTAGTTATTTTGAATTTTCTATAAAGATTGCAACGGGTTAATTGGGTTAAACTTTTACATAATTCTTTACATATGCGCTTGTTTATTATGAGTGATCCATTAAATATACAATACACATTCGGCCTATTTAATACATCATCCAAAATGTACCTACAGTTGAAATGTAGTTATAGCGACTCCACTTAGTAATTTTTGTACATGTATATTCAATGCAATTTACGCAGAAACCTCTTTTGAATATTAGACTAAATATTTTACTAATAGACAAAAGAATGCAAAACCGCAATTTTGACTATAGTCAAAAAAGTAACCGTGTGGCACCTCCTTAATGCAATGATCGAAGAACGAACATTCAGCAGTGAAATGTGTAAGTTTTGAAAAAGCATTATCTGAAACTATGAAGTAATCAATAAGCGTGCTACTCGTTGCAGTGACTCTTGACATCGTAATTTTATTAACAACATTCAGATTAAACATGTTTAGTAAAATGTCAATTTTATCTAATTCTTTTTGGTCCAAATAATTAATGTTGTAGTCTCCCATTAAAACAATGTATTTATTTTCAGAAACAGCTAAAACCAATTCATTTTCCAATTGCTCAATGAAATAATTCGATTATTTTTTGTGCGGAGAATAGGAAACATTTATCATTTGTTTTTATATGTAGCATTTTTAAAGGATTTGATATTTCTACCGACAAACTTTCAAATTTAGATACGTCGCTACACTATATATCTTCTCATTATTTAGGTTTGAAAATTTTTGGTATTAATAATGAGACTCTTCCACCACTCGATTTCCTAATAGATTATTAGTTTGCCTATCTTTTCTAAACAAACAAAATGATTTATTGAAAGACCAACAATTATCAAAGTCTTTGTTTGACAACCAGATTTCCGAGGTTCCTAGAATAACATCATTTTTAGAATTGGACATAAATTGCTTAAATTCAAAATTTTTCTTTGACAGGTTTTGAAAATTTATATGCAAATAGTTAATAGTGTTATTTTTTGTATTTAATTTTTCGAAATAAGTATCGTATTCTAAACATCGGGCCAGGGTTCTTTTCAATGCCATGATAATAAGAAGAAAAATATTGAGATACTTAGTAAATTTTTAAAGCTGATAAACACGGTGAAGATGTTTTTGTTGTTGATAGGAAAATATTGAATTAATTTATTGTAGCATGATGTTATTCATTTTATATTCAAAAGATGCATAGTTTCATATTTTTTAGCAACAAAAATACGATAGAAAGATTAGCAATTTTGAATGAAAATTATTTTTAGTATTTAGATGATGAAATTTCCATCGCCTGAGAGCCGTTAGTAAAATGCATA
This sequence comes from Hofstenia miamia, assembly GCA_900660155.1. NCBI lineage: Eukaryota > Metazoa > Xenacoelomorpha > Acoela > Hofsteniidae > Hofstenia > Hofstenia miamia. The sequence continues at coordinate 245,110 of CABFPE010000772.1, forward strand.
AAATATAAATATTTACAAGACATTGTTAAAAGTTAGGAAAAATCTTAGCTTGTGAATTTCTGCAAGTGTGAAGAAATTAGGCAGCGGAGATGACAGGGTGGAAGCATAGGTTTTATCAACAGGCTGTTGTGCGCTTTGATTACACCAATTAAACTGAGGCGGAAAAACTGAATGGGTGTTCGAACGTGGGCGACGTGAAGATGGCGGCATGGCGGTTGAAACGTGACGGTGCAGTGTAGTAATAGCGTTGAGGGCGGTGTTTCATCAAAGAATTCTTTAATCTTGAGTAACGTCTTCTAGAGAAATGGATAACAATTTACCGTTGATGTTATGTCCAAAATAAAAAGATTGAAAGTTGTTAAAAACAGTATACCCTAGAATTTTCGCGCTTTGGTAGATAAGAAAATTAAGTTCTTGAATCTTTTTATTCAACCTGCTATCATTTGGAAACTGCGAAACTTCTCCTGCAAAAATTACAGTAGAACTAAAAATATGTCTTAAAGCGTTATAATTACATTTTTAAGTAACATAGTGTACTCTGGTTTGTGTTGCTTTACATCATTTCTGCCAATGCTAATGAGCATTTTTTAATAGCCTGATAGAGAGTATTCTTTAATTGTTTCTCTAATGACTTTTATGGTTGCTCCGGGATATGAATGTATGGCAACTGTAATCCAATTAAACAGAAGTAAAATAGAAAAGCAGAAAAAGTAAAAGAATAAAAACCTGCTTTATTATTTAATAAGATTTGCTATTAAAACTGATTTAATTGATTGTACTAACAAATACGTGTCGCCAAAACTTTTTTTACATAAATTAGAGGACGAATCGCTCCTCGTGGATTAGCAGAAATTGAACGGCGACAGGTACTTGTTTTCTACACAAATATGTTTGTAAAACATTGCACGAAATATTTCTTGTTATGAAATATTTCTGTCGCAAGATGGCGTACCAAAATTGAATTCGCGTGCTATCTTAATACTATTATATGCTATTATATGCTGTCCTCAAATCAGACCAATTTAGAGAAATCGCTAAAAACACTTTTTCTATGCCTTCTCTAGAAAATATATGGGCGAATAAAATGCAAATTGCCCCAAAATCTAGCAAAAATTTTCTTTAAAGAAAAGCAGGACTACAATGCACACTGCTTCATCATTCAGAAAGATTTCATGATGGTATAAAAATGCTTGCCAATTTAGAGCAATTACTAAAAATATTTTTATGCCATGTATTAAGATAGCACGTGAAATCAATTTTCGCACGTCATCTTGCACTAGAAATATTCCATAGCAAGAAATATTTCATGTAATGAATTTAGTATAAATAGCTACCAAGCAAAATAGTTAGTGATGAAATAGATTCTTTGGAATTAAATGTATCTTTTATTATCACTGGTTTGATTTATTAATAGAATGCGAAGCTAAGCATTTTTTTCATAGTAGTGATCAGGAAACCATGGCAACTACGACTATTTAGGTCTGCATCCCTGATTGTGAATTGCATTTAACCCTTTCTTGCATAGAACTTTGTATTTCAAGTCAGAACCATAAAATTGAAAATTTACATGTATTTTATGATTATTAGACACAAACTATCACAGTGCCAGCTGGTGGTCATACACTATACAAGAAATGGTAACATTTGTGTCCAGAATAATATAACCAGTACAGATGAAAGTGTTTGGGGGATTCATAGGCCTAAACACTGGCAACATATGTAACTGGAATGCAAGAAAGGTTTAAGTTATGGATATGTATAGGGTTTTTCTAATTGTGCTTAGCTTCCTATCTTTCAGGTTTGTTTTACATGTAGTAATAAATTCGAGAAAGGCAGATCAGCCAACCTTAGGATTACACATATATTATTTTAGATCCAAATAAATGCGACCAGTAAGACACCAGATTTATTAAGCAATTAACTATTGTATTTTATTCTTAGATGTAGGTTAGGAAGCTGCTCTTATTTGGTAGTTGTCTATAATTTTTAATTATTTTTTGTATAGCAGCTAGTGTCAATTCTTGCTAACAGTTTGTGTTATCACATGTTATCACACAATGAGAATTGAGGATATGTCAAATAGTGTCATGTTTATTTATTTATCACTAAGTGAGGCACACATAATACTTTTTCATCTCTGAGTTTGAGCTGAGTCATCAGTGTCTGGAAACATTACAACAAATGTCAGTGAATGGAAAGAGCATCATGCTGATGCCCACTTTTAAACTGGAGCTGCTGGTTACCTAAAAGGTAATTGATTATGAATCAATGGAAATCAATATTAGTTATTTCCAAGTTATTCTAAAGAGTAGTCAGATTGTGAAATAGACACTGCCCTGCAATGGGAATCTGTGAAACAAAGAAGTGAATTACTATTGTTAATGCACAATCCTAGCCTAGGTGAGGATTCTACATGGTGACCATGACAGGCGACGGAATCCTAATAACACCAAAGATATAGCTATTTCATAAATTTAGTATTAATTTCAATTGTCAAATAGATGTAATTAAAGCAAAACCACATATCAAATAACTAAATATGCTTGTAAAATTGGTCATATTTATGGAAAAATTCCCCCAAAAAATCTGAATGTACCACCTGATTGAACTTTTTGCACTTTTTCAAATGGTATATATATATTTAAATTATAGACTGGTACCTTTTGGAAAAAATGCACATTTCAATTTCCATACTGACTGCTATTTAAAACTACCAATCAGTTTATGAATGCCATAATTTTTGCATTAGAATAATATTCTAACACTAAAAAACAACATAAAACAAATTATTATACACTTCTAGTATCTTAACATTATATTTTCATAGAAACCAGGTATAAAAAACCCATAATCCTGTATTTGCATAAATTTGTATCTTTAAGTAAAACTCAAATATGATTACTGTTATATTTGACAATATAATTAAGCAAATATTGTGGAAATAAAGGGCATTGAGGGGGTACTTTAAAATCTTGAAAGTCATGATGGGATGTTTCTGTTACCTGCTCACTAAAAAGTCCCAGTTCTCTTCCAGTCATTTCACAAAATTCTGGCATAAGTTTGAAAATGGCATGGATTTTTTGCATAACAGAGATATTCAGCTTTAAGAAAGCTCTTTTGAATTGTATAATATCTGCTTTATAACTTTGTAGCAAAGCTTGTCCAAAACAAGCATTTCTGACTTAATTGAAACACTGAAGAAAGAACTAAGTATTTTTTAAACCAGCTGGTACATTTGACAGAAGATCTGAAAGTGCTACCATCAACTTTTTGGCTTGATTGCTTTCCATAGCACCACCATGGTATTTCTCATGAACAATATTTTCATCACACACCTATAAATATAATTAACACACCCAGAACAGAGATTTAATTCAGGGGTGAAGTTAATTGGATTACTTTTTGATCATTTCTTCCATCAAGAAGGGACATTGACACATTTTTTCAAATTTGGAGCTTTGTTTTTAGGACATCCAGAAATTCTTTAGGCTGTTGCAAGCTCTCCAATCCTTTTAAAGGTTCTCAACTTGGCTAGTCCAGAGAATGGCTTAGTACCTTCACACCAAGTGTATGGAAATGTGGTTGTGTTTCCTTGAGTCTCATAATAATTTTGTCAATTTTTAAATCTGAACCTATTGAGAAATTTAAAATTGAAAAATTAATGTAATTTAATAAAAGCTTACAGCTAAATTAGTTTTCTTGAATATCAGCAATGGCAATGACTAGAAGTTTCTTCACTTTGCTATCTAAAAAACAGGAAAATGGTATTGATTTTATACAGGAGAGGCATTGGGACTTCTTGTTTCAGACTGTAGAATATTCAAGAAAAGTTTCAAAACTCCTTTCTTATAATCCATACCAAATTTCTCCCAGTTTTCTCTTTTCACTGGTAAATTCAGTTAAGAATAGCAAATTATAACAAAAGATGAGAGAAATGGACTCAACACATGTATCATTAGATATATTCCTTTTGAACTTAACTAGGTCACATTTGTAAAATGGATTTAAGATTTGGCCTCTCTTTTTTTAGCTCTTATTCAACATTTGGTGGAATTGCTCTAGAGCCAGCACTGACTCTGATTTCTCTGGTATTTTGTTTGTTTGGTGATCACTAAGGTTGGCACTAATTTTGTTATTAATAAGGGCTGCATTGGGAGCTTTTTCATTAAATTGGAGTTTTTTAGTGACTTTTGGTAACTCTACAACAGTAAAATTTGTAGTTTTTCCAGCTTGACTTGTGAGGGACACATTGCTAGTACCAGCCTCATTGGCTTTTTCATGTATGAAACTGCAGGATGTTTGCTCTTTAGTTTAAGGAGATATTGTATTTTTTAAATTTTCCAACTGAGATTTTCTAGAAGAATGATGAGGCATACATTTACCATTTTCAGAAAAATATTTAGAACACTGTGTCACATTAGAGGGAGTTGAATTTACATTAGGAGGATTTAGGGAAGGCCTTCAAACTTTGTGTGACTGAGAAAGAGGAAAAGGGTTTCAAGGCTGGTAATAATTTTGCTGTTTGATTGAACATCAAGAAATCAAGCTACCTGGACATTGACATACAGTTTGCTGATGAACTATGTTCAAATTTTTTTGTATTGCAGGTATGAAATTTTCATATTCAATTTATAGGGGCAATGAAGTTGGATTTTTTCTAGATTGAGAAGAGAGACATTTGGGCAAGTACTACAAATACAAGTGAGTGAAGTCTGGTTATTTTTTTTGAAATTCAGAAAAGCATGAATTAGAATGAGATTCTTTAAGGAATCATTAAAATGCCTGTAACTTTTTCTGACACATGTTAACATACTTTGCCTCTATTTTGTTCATAAGTAATCATAGTATGAGGCATCTTAGGAGTTTACAAGCTTTTTTACTATTAATTATCTCAAATAGTTTGAAAAAGTGTCCTTTGTTATTATTAACGAATTAAGCAATTTGATAAATCATTGGCTCAATTTGACAGATTTTTTGTCTTGGAAGGAAATCTGAACAACAATTTGAAATTTTTGGTGCCAAATTTTTACATTTGTAAAAGTGTAAGACTGTAATTTCTCAAAAAGAAACTGCTCTATGATTTCAAGCTATGCACAATTCAAAAGCACATTATAATTTCTATTAGGTTATATTTTCAGAATTTTTGGTAAATCTGATGAATTTTTCAAGCATTCAAATGCTCATTTGTGAAGAAAGTAGTTTTCATTGTAAAGTTTCTGCTAATTCCATTTAGATTAAAAATTACACGATCCAATTTAATCAGTGAAGTAATCACCACCAATGCCAAATCAGAATTTATCTTATTCCAAACATTTAAACAACTTTTGTATAATAACATATTAAAGAAAAAAGAACTAAACTCCACCAAAGTTTTATTGATACTAACGAATATTGCATCATGGTTTCTATCAATAATTTTTACAGGTGCACTAAAATCACTTACAGGTCTCAACTTTCCCTTTTTGGGTGATCAGACAATCACCATAATATTCAAATTAATCTTTTGGCTCACTTCAGTCAAAAAGTCAAATAATTAACCATTCAGTCAAATATTTTTTGCCATAATATTTTGTATGACATGTAATTGATTATAAAATTTACAACTAAAAATCCTCTATATTCAATTCTAATTAAAATTGCTTATTTACACTTGATCAGAAGAGGTGCCTTTCTGTTTCCACCTTTCAATCAAAAAGTGAGGCTGGCAAGAATGTCTTTAAGCTTACATTCTTTCACAGGAAGATTAGCAATCAACTGTTTAATGTAGTCATTATCTAGTTCATTTTCAATAACAAAACCACTCATTCTTTAAAATACAAAAATAAAATCTGAATTTATAACAAAGATTAGTCATATTTATGTGCATGTATGTTTTTCTTACTCATCTCAAAAGTTTATACTAATACTATCATGAAATTTTCATTTTGTTCAATCATGAAAAACTACCTAAAATTTTAACACAATATTCAGTTTTTTACAATGTTTTTGACTAATTTGATCAGTTGATTTCTTGCATACATATTGAAAAATTAAATATATGTCAGTACTGAAACAAAGGATTGACTTTGAAAATAAAAATGTAAGTCTATAAACATGGAAAAGTCATAGGCCACCCTAATTATATCATTATACATAACATGCATCTGATATTACACTTATTTAACTTAGTTGATGAGATGTATCTCTAGAAATCTATCATTAATGAAACACATAAAAATCATTTCTACATTCTCATTGTATAATAAATAGTATTATTAAATATACTAAACTAGCAATTACTTTATTTCAATCATCCTTCCCTCATGGTAAATTTGAATGTCAATTGTATGTTAAATTAATTGCTAGGTAAAACATTGACATTTAGCAGTTTAGAGAATACTATAGATTTTTACCTATTTACAAAGAAGATGTTGGAGTTAAATTTTTTATATTAAAACTAATGTTTATGAAATTTAATAATTTATCAAACATATTAACATAAAACTAGTACATGTAGAAAGAAGAGTGAAGGCAAAACTATACATTTTCTCTTTACTAAAGTGTAATACAATACGTTTTGCAATAGCACTGTTCCCAATCCCCATGTCATTGTTGAGGAAAAGTTTTTTAATGTAAGTCGCAAAAGTAAAAAAACGTCAAAAAAGAAATGTAAGTCACAAATGTGAAAAAACGTCGGAAAAGGAATGTAAGTCACAAACTTGCAAAAACTTTGGAAAGGAAATATAAGTCACAAAAGTGAAAAAAACGTCGGAAAATATGTAAGTCTACAACATGGAAAAGTTGTATACCAGGTATTTATTTAATTCTTATTATAAAAGACACCAATAAAATTTTAAAATGCAATTTCTTATAATATAAAATTTATATTAGTAGTAATAAAATATGGTAATCCATATATGCAGTTTTCTCAAAATGATCATTTTTTAATAACTTTTTACACTTTTCTATTGATTTCAATAAGAAAAAAGGCGTTTTTTTAGAAATTTTGGATTTTTATGGCCAGGGGTCCAAAAAACTACGGCCATACCCATATAAATAATTATTCAATTATACCCCCATTTCAACTATGTACCAATGTGTTTTTGAGCAATTTTTTGCATTTTTTTGAAAACCTGCCTTTCCTGGACATCCCCAATATTTTCAAATCCAGTTGTTGTTCAGAATTTTTACATGAAATTCAGTGCTTCCCCTTTAATTACACCCTATTTCTTAAGCTAAACATAAAACCTGTCAGATGTCCTAACAAAGAGCTTTTCTTTAAGAAATTACAAGTACTTTTGATAGCATAACAATAGCCCCTTCCCAATCTATATTCATTGAAAAATCGACCATAACTGTCATGGAGGATTGAATGTGTATTACAACATTGAATAGTTCCAAATAAATATTCAAATAGGTTTGTTAAACATCCTTCTACTGGACCAATTAAACCAATTTCCTGGTTGAATTTGTCTAATATATCACTTATAGAAATATTCTTCTCAAAATTAACCATATAAAGACGTTGGTAAGCTAAACAAGACTTGCGAATCACAGGATTTAACTTAGGATAATTAAATTTTTTATTTTAAAGTTATGTAATACATATTTTATAACTTCTTTTGGACTGGTTAATTCATGTTTCCTTGTTTCATTAAAACAACTGATTGATTTCACTCCATATGTTTTTTCATTTTCTCCTTTCTTGGTATTATTTACTGTTTTGAGTATAATTGGTTCACTTATGATTTGAACTCTTTTACTCATTTCTATATAAGAGATTAGAAAAAATTAATTTCAATAATTTGTCTTCGGAAGGAAATATACTCACTTTTGCAAACGAATCCATTTCATAGACCCTGTGTCACTTGCAAACAGCCAAAACAGACCATTCTTATGTGAAATATCACACTGAATTATACCACTAGATGTAGCTAGTCCAAATATTAATTTATTATATTCTAAACTATATGCAAACTCCTGATTAATTTTAATTATATTTGCATGAATTTGCAAGTTGTGCTTATTCCTTTGGCATATTCCTCTAAGGAAAACTTGTGTACCAATTAACTTATATTGACAATGTTGCAAATCAGAATTATAAGTGTTCTTAAATTCATTATCAGTTTCCATTCCTTTAATAATATCACTGTCATCAGTGGTGTCAAAATATATATTATTTAAGGAAACAAATGTTTCTTTTATTACTAAATTGTGTACAGACAATTCACCAAATTTACTAATTTGGGCATAAACATCTTTTGATTTTTCACAAACTACTGCAAATCTTGTTGTTTTTAGAGGCCAAGCTTCTTTTTGTAAAGTAAAAAAGGTCCAGTTGCTAGATAAAATCACAACAGTTCTAAAAACATATTTACCTCTAAAATGTACAAAGGTATTAATTATTGTATAGTATACATCATTTTTTAAATGTAGCATATTATAATGATTTTTTGATAAGATACAAATTCCTGAAAGTGAAATGTAACTATGTGCATCTCTAACATAAATATAACCATTTTCTAATGAAATTTTATCAAAACCTTTATCACCATAGGTAGGAAAATCTAAAGCTTGCTCATGGCTTTCAGTTTTAAAAAATTGATTTTTATAAGCAGCTCCAGTAGTTTCCAAAGTTTCTATCAAACCAAATAACCATATTTTTTCAGAGAATTGCGATATTGCATAAGCCTTTTTAAAACCACGTTCATAATTTTTAGCAAATGTTTTTCCACCTTCAGTTCTTTCAAATAATTGAATATTCTTTTAGTAATTGTCTTGTAAATTTGAATAGAAATTATGCATAGACTCAACACTACATAATTGAGGTATTGGATTGTTTAATAATTTGCAAAATCTTGTTTTCATTGTTTGCTAGTCTTTTTTCAACATGATCTTCTATTTGTTGTTTGTTAATAGTATCCTCTTCCTGTTCACCATCACGAACATTTATGATTTTCTCATTGCGCATATTTAAATCTCTATTAAAAAGATTATACCCTGATATATCTAACTTATTATTTTCAATCTGATTTATTTTGTATTTTATGAGTTTAACATCTGTTTCTATGTTATTATTGTAACCCTCTTTATAAGAATGTGTATCTTCAGGTATTCCACTATTATTAAATCCCATTTATATGAGGAACAAAGAAAATATTTTTTTTCACAGGGATAGAAAATAGTTTTTAATATATTTTTCATTTAAGATCATTAAGTATTGAGAAATAATCTCTTCCCTTACATCTTTCATATATAAACCAAATACAATAGTATCCACATAATACACTAGAACTTTGTTGATACTATGAGCTGTTGTGCACAGTATTGTCCTTAACATCTTTAAATATTGAAAAAATACTTTGAAATGGAGGTAGACCAAAACTATCAAAATACTCAAGATTGGCAGAGCCAAACTCTTTAGTATCCTTAAAATAATAAAATGCTATCCAATGTGTGCCAGTATTTGAAGAATGGTCTAAATTACAAACATAAAATCCAAAACCCAAATTTTTCAAAGTATTTCTAGAAAAGATCCCTTTAAAGTTTTTAATATTCTTCATAAATTGTAAAATATCATAATTTGAAAGGGGATTACTAAAGTTTAAACTGAATAGTTTTTTTTTATCTGCATTCCTTTTCCTTTAGGTGTATTTAATCGCATTCCTTTCCCTTTTGAACCTGGAGGTCCAATTTTCATCCCATTTCCTTTAGGTGTATTTAATCGCATACCTTCTCCTGGAATTGCTTGTTTTAATCCCTTTCCAAAGATTTTATTGACTGAATTTCTTCCCAAGGCTCCCATTGCACCAGTAACTAATGGTGCTACTGCATACTTTCCAATTAATGGAGCAGCTGCCATAAGTAAGGAGCCCAAAGCACCACCATTTGTCTTCATTGCAATAATTTGTGTTGTAGAAAATTTAATATCACAAGCTTTATTTATTTTCTTTGCTTTCTCTAATTTATTTATTTGTCTTTCTGTTAAAAGAAATGGAACGGAAGTTCCTTGGCTAGTATTACTAACCCTTAAAGTTATAGGACTTGAGTTTTTAATACTTTTTTTCAATTTATTTAATTGACCATTAGTTAAGTATAAGTTATAGTTCTTATATTCTGTCATTTGTATATATAAGTAAGAGTGGAAATAATTCACTACAGAGAACAAAGTTCTCCTTAAAAGAAAATATGTTTTTCCACAGGTAATTTTTGTACCATTTAAAGATGAAATTTGATCAAATAGTAAATTTGGATTTTGAACTAATTTCAGTACATCTGATGTGAATAAAATAAATACGAATCCTTATTATTTATAGGAACCCATATGAAAAACTTTCATTATTATTTAAATAATATCTTTTATCATCAAATGCAGAGAGAGAAGTCTTCTGTGTACTAATTAATCTTATTTTATGTTTTTTATTTCTCAATGGATAATTATTTGAAACACTTAATTTATTTGTTTCTAAACAATTTTTATAATCTTTAAAAGTTAACTCTTCTTTCTCAACTTTTGTTATTCCTTTCAAAGTGTTTTTACNTATTTCTAGAAAAGATCCCCTTAAAGTTTTTATTATTCTTCATAAATTGTAAAATATCATATTTTAAAGAGGATTGCTGAAGTTTAAACTTATTAGTTTTTTTATCTGCATTCCCTTTCCTTTAGGTGTATTTAATCACATTCCTTTCCCTTTTGAACCTGGATGTCCAATTTTCATCCCATTTTTTTAGGTGTATTTAATCGCATACCTTCTCCTGGAATTGCTTGTTTTAATCCCTTTCCAAAGATTTTATTGACTGAATTTCTTCCCAAGGCTCCCATTGCACCAGTAACTAATGGTGCTACTGCATACTTTCCAATTAATGGAGCAGCTGCCATAAGTAAGGAGCCCAAAGCACCACCATTTGTCTTCATTGCAATAATTTGTGTTGTAGAAAATTTAATATCACAAGCTTTATTTATTTTCTTTGCTTTCTCTAATTTATTTATTTGTCTTTCTGTTAAAAGAAATGGAACGGAAGTTCCTTGGCTAGTATTACTAACCCTTAAAGTTATAGGACTTGAGTTTTTAATACTTTTTTTCAATTTATTTAATTGACCATTAGTTAAGTATAAGTTATAGTTCTTATATTCTGTCATTTGTATATATAAGTAAGAGTGAAAATAATTTCACTAAAGGAACCCATATGGAAAACTCTCATTATTATTTAAGTAATACCTTTTATCATCAAATGGTGAGAGAGAATTCTTCTCTGTAGAGATTAAACTAATTTTATGTTTTATATTTCTCAACGTATAATTGTTTGAAACACCAATTTTATTTGTTTCTAAACAATTTTTATAATCTTTAAAAGTTAACTTTTCCTTCTCAACTTTTGTTATTCCTTTCAAAGTGTTTTTACTTTTATCATTAACTTTATATGAATACATTTTGCTCTTCAAAGCAACAAACTCATCTAAATAAATACTTTCAGGTGTTTCTATCTTAAAATATCCAGGAATCTTTTTAAATTGTTCATTGAATAATTCGTGATTCTTATCAAAATTACTAAAATCAAATAATTCATAATCGTCATTAAGTGTTTTCAAATCATTAATTATATCTTTAGTTTTTATATTTAAAATGAAACTACCTGTATCCATATAATTTAAAGTTATATTATTTTCACCAAAAAATGGTTGCAAGACATCATAATAAGTTTCATACATTAAGAGCTTTGAAAGTTCTAAAACAGTAAATCCAAGATATATTGGTTTATCAAACTTCAATTTAGTTTGATAGTAATGATATACTAGAAAATCGTCAAAATCAGAATGTGTTTTAAATTCTAATTTGCTTTGTTCTTTAATTAATTTTTTAGTAGTCTCAGTTTTATTAAGCATTTTTACATTAATCAGTCCTCTAATATTTTCACAAGTTTTTCCAAAGAAAGCATTATTTAAAAGTTTATAAAAATCTTTTTCAAAACTATTTTTTGCTTTTGAACGCATGTTAGTGTTGTGGTCAATGTATTTTTCTAAAATTTTTTTCTGTTTAAATGAAATTACTCTGTGCACTTTACTCATTTCCATGCCCATTTGTAGATAAAACTTTAATAGCCTATAATGGCAAAAATAGAATGTTTTATCATATTGATCACAAATAAGCTTTGGTGTAGGACAAACACTTTTAAGAGCAATTTGATTTTGATATTTGCTATATTCAGAAGGGTCTACCTTTCTTTTAACTGGACAAAACGGAAAGTTTTTTGTTTTATTTTTCAATTTATTTGGATATGATAAGTCACACTCAATAAAATATCCAATAGGACTGTTATCAGAAGTTCCAATTATTTTCTCAATTAGGTCCTCATTTACTTCTAAAAACTTAAAATCACTATAAGGAAGGTTTTGTTTCATTGCCCAACCATATAAATTATTTGCATCAATATACAAAATTTTATTTTCATCTGTTGATTTAATATATCTATTGCCCATTATGGAGCTTATCCCCCCACGAATATTTTGTTCAATTGAAAGTACAATGTCAGGATCTTTCAAATAATCTAATTGAACATTTGTAAATTTTAATCCACATTGCCAAGTATATCCAGGTAATGAGTATGCATAACACGGATTTAAACCATATTTTTCTTTACCAAGTTTAATAAAATTTTCAAAAATATCTGCTAGTAATAGGACATCAACTTTTAAATACAACATTGTCAATTCTTTTCCAGATTTAATGTCATACTTTTTAATTACTTTATTAGTTCTTTCTATTTCATCTTCATTTGGGACCTTTTGAGTTAGAGTTGAAAAGTAGTCTGATTTTTTATCTGGATGTTTTTAATAAGATTCAGGAGTATCAAAAAATTCATATGGGTAGGCTAATTTAGATTGTACAAGTTCACATTGTCCTAAATATTTTTCTAAAATAGGCTTTTTCTCAAGATTATTTGCTAAATTATTTAATGATGATGCAAGAAATCTGTAAGAATCCAAAAACCTTATACAACCATACTGTACAGAAATATATTCTTCTTCAGTTTTACATAAGGGTTTTATAACCAACTTGTCTTTACATTTAAATAATTCATTGAAAAATAAATGTGAATCATATCGTGAATAATTATGAAAGTACAATGATATAAAAGCCATTCATTGTTTTTGAGCCATCAAATTACAATTATTACAAGCTGCACCTCTGTATTTCCCAGTTAAATGACAATGATCTCTTACTAAAGAGTCCTTTGTACATCCACATAAATAACATTCCTTTGAATTTTTAAATTCTTCATTTTCTTTTTTAGTAATTTTCATTGAAATGTCACGTTTAAACATAAAGAAGAACTTGTTTTCTAATTCTTTAATTTTTTGAACAAATACTTCAACACAATCTTTTCCAAAATAACTAATGTATTTTGACTTACATAATTCAGGTATATCTGATTTTACATATATTCCAAAAGCAATAGGTAATTGATTACATAAAATTGTAGTTTTATCAACATCAGATAAATTACATTTACTCTCAACCTTTTCATTATAACATTCAAAATCTGCATAAATTCTAAGTGGAACATCTACTTTATAATGATAATTTTTAAATTTAATTTGATCTTCTTTGGGAAAATATAATTGTGTTGTGTCTTCATTTTTACATAATCTAATATGATTTTCAAAAGTTGACTTTTTTCTACATTTTAACAAACACTTCTTACAAAAGTATAGTTCATCTTTACTTAAATTCTTGTATAGTACACATTTCAAGCTTTTTATTAGAACAAAGTGATTTTCATACACCCCCAAATCAATTGCATTTTCATCAGAATAATAAATAGGTAATACATTGTATTTAAGGTTAACCATATCTCCACAAATTTTTAACTCATAAACATTAACTTTTATTCCATTTTGTTTAATAAATTTTTCAATTCCATTTATTGTTATTGGAAATGTTATTCCATTTAAATTGTATTTATCTAGATATTTTTCATAAACACATGTTCTATTTTGATTAGTAGAACTAGGGTGTTGTGCTGCAATTATTGACCACAAAAAACACTTATCATCATTATTAATAATATTTAAAATTGAAGAAGATTTAATTGGTAATTTAACATATGTTCCGCCCCAAGAAATTTTGTACATTTTAATATTTATACTATGCACTCCAATGAATACCCAGTTTGATCCTTCTAATTTTTCAAAATCATCAATAATTTCCTTTAATTTTGAGGAAATATTAATATTATTTACTTCATTTTTAGCTTTTATTTCTTTCATTTTAAATTGATAAGGAACTATTACATCTTTAAGTGTATCTTCAAAACCTTTTGTAAATTTTAAATAAAATGAGACATTATATTTTAATGGTTGGTTGATTATATTAAAATATTTTATTAATGTTTCTGTAAACAATGTATTAATATCTATAAATGGAATTAAGTTGTCTTTAGTACCCTTAAAATTAACAGTTGCATTAACATAATTTTTATTTATCTTAACTGTTGGAATATATCCATTAATTGTAAAATCATGATTCTTTTCTACATTTTTTAAATGTTTCTTAGTTTTAATATGTGCATTATAATTTTTCTTAGCAATTGTCAAATTACAAGTTTCACAAGTGATATTTTTTCTTGTTGTCATCTCTCTATATATATTGTCTAGAAAAAATTTTTTGAAAATAATGTTTCTATATATTTTTGATTTTTACCCAACTATTAAATTTATCAGGATATCCAGACCACTTAACAAAGGCCATTCCATTCTTTTTTCTTAACACTTTTTCAATTCTAAATATATCTTGATCAGTTTTTTGCAATTCTTCTTCATAAAATGATCCTTTTATTTCTTCATCAGCTAAGTCCTTCAATGTGTATGTTATAGGGTCTGTTAATTTTAATTTATCAATAATAAATATTTCTTCAGTCCAGTTTGGTGTATAACCTTTATCAAAAACTTTCCTTTTAAGTTTGCTTATTCTAACTTTATCACCTACTTTAAATTTGAATTTAAGCACTGATTCTTTAGCATCTAGGTTTTCAATGTCATTGTTCAAATTGTTGTAAACTTCATCTTCATTTTTCTCTTTGGAAGCTTCAATTGGAGTCATTTTTATAGAACTATGTTTTGTATTATTGTATTCATTTAATATTTTAGGAAGTATATCCAAATATTGTGTATGATTCTGCTTTGTGAATTCTTTCCACATTTTATTTTTAATTGTCCTATTAAATCTTTCAACAATTGAATTCTTCTCAAGATTTTCTGTTGAGTACATCTTTATTTTATATTTGTCACATAGTTCTTGAACATATTTATTATAAAATTCCTTTCCTTTATCAACCCATAGAAATTTTGGAACTCTAGAGGATGAATGTAATTCACCCTTTAATGCATCTCTAACAGTAGGTCCAGTTTTATCTTTTAGTGGAATAATCCACCCATACTTTGAAAATGCATCTACAATCATCAACAAATATTTAAACCCTTTGTTCCATTTACTAAATTTTTGCATATCAACTAAGTCAGCACACCAAATTTCATCTATATGATTTACAATCACCTGTCTTCTTCTAAAATTTCTTTTAATAGGTTTGTGAAGTTCATTAGCTAAAGTTTCCTGTGGGGAAAAAAACCTTTCTTTTAGAGTTTTTTTTAATGCTTAAATTGGAAATCTCTGTTTTCCTTCCCACACCTAACATATGTTTTGTACCAATAACATTTGAAACTAATAACTTATCAAATCTTTCATGGATATTCTTAGGTTTAACATTTTTTAAGTTATTCAACATTTGTTTTCACAGTTATCTTTCCCCTTTTGACATTTGTTATAAAATATATCATGTTCTCTAGAAATAGCATCAATTAGATTATATGGTTTTACATTATTTTTTAATTGTTTCTGTAAAGGATTATATGGTCCAGTATTTTTATGATTTGGAAGTGTGAAACCTCCTTTTGGTTTTGTAAGGTAACCAATTGCTTTGTGAATATCAAGATCTTCACCAACTTTGCTTCCAACAAATTGTGTCTTCTTACTTCCACAATTGCTACAAATTGATTTTAGCATATTTGTTCCTTTTTTTGTTTTTATCAATTGCCCTGAGCCTGGAATGGAACCTGTTAATCTTTTTTCTTTAACACAGTAAGTTAAATTAGTTGTCATTTATAAGAAGAAAAAAGAAAATATTTTTTCAGTGGGAAAGTCCCTTTCACTGATGGTCGTCATCAGAACATATCAGCAATATATATTTCACAATCATATTACAATGTTCCAAAGAAAATAAGGACAAATTGTACACACATGGTTTTATACACTCCTGTTGATAATCGTGATAAAAATTCAATTGCTAAGGATAATTCTTTTAATCCAGACCTTTTTGAAAGTTTGTCTAATTATGACTTTCTTTTTGTGAACAAAGAAAAGAAGACAGTACATAAAAACTTTAATGAAACTTTGTAATGAGCACACAGCAAAGTGTCCTTTATTTTAGGAGTTATGGGGCAACATGTACTGTATTGCAAAAAAATATTTTCTAAAATAATTATATAATAATGGATTATGATGAATATAGAAAACTAGTAAATCTTGAAGATGAAGTTAGTAAGCAAGAAAAAAAGCTTTTACAACAAAAACTTGACTACATTAACCAACAAAATGAAGTTCAGTACAACTTACAAGAAACATACAAACCTATTACAAAAACTATTTCAGATCAAGGAGATCTATTAAAAGATCAAACAAATGTTTAAAGAAATGATCTAAGGGATCAAATAAGGGATCAAACAAATGAATTAGTTCAAATGAGAAAAAATCAAAGGCAATTACAAGATTGCAATAGAGATTGGAAGCCATATAATCTAAATAATCTACAACAGTTAGAAGATGAAAGTTCTCTTGCAAAGGCTCCACAAATTGAAACCAATTTTGATATAGATGTTCTAAATAAATACAGCTTAACTTTACCAAATACTTTACCAAATGTTAATAATACTAAAAAAAAGAATTAATTACAGAAATAAATGAAATTATAAAAGATAATAGTAAAAAAAAACAAGTTTAACCAAAGGAAATACTAGATTAAAAATGAAATATCTCTTGTTAGAAGATGTAATAGGTCAAGTTGAAAACAAAATAAATAAACAAAAACAAAATTAACATATGATGAACAGTCAAAATATGAGTCATCTACTGAACAATATAATGAAATTGTTGATAAACATAATGAAAATAATGCACATTATGATGCTTAGTATGATGCCTTAGTAGAATTAGATAAATACAGACATTTAGTAAAATATTTAGTAAAATGGAACTATGGATGGAACTCTCATGAAGCTGTAGATGGAAACATTCAAGGAAAAGGACTAAAAGAGAAGAAATCTTTTCCCCTTAAAGTTTATGACAACATGTTTGGACTTACATTTATAGATATGGATAAATTATACAGAGAATATATTTTGGAAGCTTACTATGTAGATCAAAATGGTATGCCTTATGGAAAACCAATTATTTCTGAACCAATTGATCAATCCTTTATAGATCTTTTAACAATGAGATATAATAAAAAACAAGATAAATACACTGAAAAGTCTAAGAGAGTGTTTAGGAATCTGGTGAAACTTGCTGGAGTTACAGGTAATTGAAAAAATCAAAAAGTTAAAAAGATAATTAAGGGTCAAAGTGTTTTTCTATTTCTAACACTATTTCTAACA
>CABFPE010000772.1:279665-290140 GCA_900660155.1 Hofstenia miamia
TTCACTACAGAGAACAAAGTTCTCCTTAAAAGAAAATATATTTTTCCACAGGTAATTATTGTACCATTTAAAGATGAAATTTGATCAATTAGTAAATTTGGATTTTGAACTAAGTTCAGTACATCTGATGTGATTAAAATAAATACAAATCCTTAAAAATTTAAAGGAACCCATATGAAAAACTCTCATTATTATTTAAGTAATACCTTTAATCATCAAATGGTGATAGAGAATTCTTCTCTGTAGAGATTAAACTAATTTTATGTTTTTTATTTCTCAATGTATAATTGTTTGAAACACTAAATTTATTTGTTTCTAAACAATTTTTATAATCTTTAAAAGTTAACTTTTCTTTCTCAACTTTTGTTATTCCTTTCAAAGTGTTTTTACTATTATCATTAACTTTATATGAATACATTTTGCTCTTCAGAGCAACAAACTCATCTAAATAAATACTTTCAAGTGTTTCTATCTTAAAATAACCTGGAAGCTTTTTAAATTTTTCATTGAATAATTCATGATTCTTATCAAAATTACTAAAATCAAATAATTCATAATCATCATTAAGTGTTTT
The DNA here is from genome assembly GCA_900660155.1 of Hofstenia miamia. NCBI lineage: Eukaryota > Metazoa > Xenacoelomorpha > Acoela > Hofsteniidae > Hofstenia > Hofstenia miamia. Next base: position 280,240 of record CABFPE010000772.1, read on the forward strand.
CAAATCATTAATTATATCTTTAGTTTTTATATTTAAAATGAAACTACCTGTATCCATATAATTTAAATTAATATTATTTTCACCAAAAAATGGTTGCAAGACATCATAATAAGTTTCATACATTAACAATTTTGAAAGTTCTAAAACAGTAAATCCAAGATATATCTGTTTATCCAACTTCAATTTTGTTTGATGGTAATGATATACAAGAAAATCGTCAAAATCAGAATAGTTTTTAAATTCTAATTTGCTTTGTTCTTTAATGAATTTTTCAGTAGTCTCAGTTTTATTAAGCATTTTTACATTAATCTGTCTTCTAATATTTTCACAAGTTTTTCTAAAGAAAGCATTATTTAAAAGTTTATAAAAATCTTTTTCAAAACTATTTTTTGCTTTTGAATGCATGTTCATGTTGTGGTCAATGTATTTTTCTAAAACTTTCTTCTGTTTAAATGAAATTACTCTGTGCACTTTACCCATTTCCATGCCCATTCATGGATAAAACTTTAATAGCCTATAATGGCAAAAATAGAATGTTTCATCATATTGATCACAAATAAGCTTTGGTGTAGGACAAACACTTTGAAGAGCAATTTGATTTTGATATTCGCTATATTCTACCTTTCTTTTAACTGGACAAAATCAAAAGTTTTTTGTTTTATTTTTCAATTTATTCGGATATGATAAGTCACACTCAATAAAATTGATTCACAATATTTAAAGTTTTGAATGTCTCTTTAACCAAATTGTGATTACCTTTATTTATTCTTGATATTTTTATTGAGACTTGTACCTAAACCCGACCTGGCTCTGACCCAAAACTTTGAATTTGATTTGATGTTGTAAATTTTTCTCCAATATTTGCAGTAAATTTGTAGGAAATTAATTAAAAAGTTAAATAAGGAATGCTGTTTTAACTGAATTTTTGCTTCATTAAGGATATTACTAAAATATCATTGTTGCCATATGGACATATTTCAAATTACCAACATTATGCATAGAGAATTAATTCAAATACAAATTTCCACAATATTCCACCTGTTACTTTAGCGTCACTTATTGCTTAGTTACCAAGAGAATGCGAAATTAATATATTATGTTTCAACATTTGTAAAATTTTTAATTTAGTAGAAAAATATTCTTTAAAAAAATAATATTAAAAATATAATTTGAAATATATAATGAATAGAAATATATAAATTACAAACTATGTTGTTTCAATTATATTATTTGGGCATTACTACTTTCCAATTGATTCAGAATTATGACACAGCAAAAGGATTTTTATCAGTTAACAGAAAGAATCTTCCCTCACATTAAACAATCAAAAAGGACTCCCTACTTGGAGCTAGTTAGGAGTTATGGTTTAAAGTACAATTTGAATGCTTTTTCTGTAAATATTGATGACATGGCACAAGAAACAATTGCCAACAGAAGATTGGAAGTCATCAATAAATACCAATCAAGTATATTTGGCGAAAATTATTGTAATTTGTCATTTACTGACATTAATATAGACACAACATCAAGAGACAAATGTATTGAAAGTTATAAGCTTCTGGAAAACGCTGAAATTTCAACAAACATAAAGGTTTGTATTTCACTGCTCTGAAAGGAAGTGTGCTCTTTCAATTAAATAATCTATGCAAGAGCCCAATTGCAGTTGAAAGAAATTCAACTTTCTACAAAATCAATTAGGTTCCTTATTAAATTTTACCAATTAGCTACTGAAAAAGAAGAACTTCTAAGATCAATGCTTCCCCAACAATTCTTCATGACAAATTGGAAGTGTATTTCTCAATATTATGGAATTTTGTAAAGATTTTCTATGCTTCTGTATAAATTGGTGTCTCTAATTTATATTTCTTTTGTTATGTCCCATCCTTACAGAATTTAGTGGAAGCAGTGCTTCCACTTTTTCTAATTTATATTTCAAAACTATGTCCCATCCTTACAGAATTTAGTAGAAGCACTGATTTTCATGTAAAAATTCTTAACAACAAGTGGATTTGAAAATATTGGTGGATGTCTGGGAAAAAGCAGGTTTTCTAAAAAATGTAAAAAATTGCTCAAAAACATATTAGTACATAGTTGAAATGGGGGTATAATTGAATAATTATTTATATGGACATAGCTGCAGTTTTTTTACCCCTGGCTGCCAAATCCAGAATTTCTAAAGAACGCCTTTTTTCTTATCTAAATCAAAAGAAAAGTGTAAAAAGTTATTGAAAACTGATCATTATTAGAAAATTGCATATATAGAACTGGGAATTTCCCTACTACTAATGTTAATCTTTTTTTTGAGAAGGAGCAATAAAAACAGAAGCATCTTTACATCACTGAGCAAACTCAATACTGTAGACTGAGAAAATGGTATAGCATTTATTGACTTGTAGACAAATAATAAATATACAGTCTTTTAAATATTGATTTGTCATTTATTAAATGATAATAACTGTTGATTGATTTAACACTGATTCACTTTGTCAAAAACCACAATTCTCATTTCCAAGGTGATGAGGGCAAATAATATTTATTAATTAACATAAAACAGGTGAAGTCAACAAAAAATCCTTCAGAGAATATATTCAAATATTCTAATAATGTAATATTGTATTTTTAAAGATAAGTGAGTTGTTTGTTTACAAAGTACAAACAGTTTTTTTTAATGAATCATATCTATTTGAAATAGTCATATTTGGAATGCTGTTCAGTGTCAATCACATGTAATAAAATTGATTAGATGCTTTCACATTAGAAAACCTGTTATTTTGATGGCATATTAATGAACAAATCAATTTCATGATTAATTTAATTAATTAGAATCAATTAAAGTGGTAGCACAATCAATCTACATCCTTCTGGAAAATGGATGGTTTAATTTCACTCATTTTGTTTTGAAAAATATTGTAATATTTACCAAATTTAATATTTTGTGTTTTCCTAGAGTTGTATTTTTACTGTACATGCATTTCAATTTAGGTTTTTATTCAGACTTGCATAACAAAACTTTAGTGAATTTATTATCTGAACATCTATTAATTTTCCAAATTTCAATCATTAATCAAAGTTATGCCATGCTTAAGCAATCTTAATAAGTGTTCTTCTTATTATGTAGAGCAATACATTATTAAATCATATTAAAACTACTTTGAATAGAAGAATTCATAAATCAGCATAGAGTCATCAACAATCTAATCAATATGAGGATGGAAATACTTGATATAAATTGTTAGCCATGATAAAGCTGACACTTTGTATTAATTTCAATCTTAGAATATGTCCACCTATAAAGCTGAGGTAGAACTTTGATCTTTAACTTTAATATTTTCAATCTCAAATACATTCACACACACAAAAATTGGTATGCCTTTGATCTTTGAATTTAATGTTTTTACTTTCATCACTTATATCATTTTGTAATATTTGCCATGTTTTCTTAGACTTGTATTTTAAGTGAACTCATATATATTTTCCAATTTTTAGACAATCTTCAATTTTGTACATGATGTTTCAATGAGTTTATTAATCAAATATTGCTTAAATTATTTATTGTTAAGATTATACCATGGCTAAGCAATTTTATGCAGTTTTGTTTTTTGTTATGTTGACCTATAAATTATTGATTTGAATTTGTTTTGCAAAACTCTTTGTGATTTGGCTTCTAAGTACCAGGCACTATGTTTTACTAATGGTGAATATTGCAAAATATATTATCCATGTACAAATACTCACACATTTAGATAAAAGAAATTAGAACTTAATGTGATGGGAATTCAAAGTATAAAAGTTAATAATCTATAATTCAGTGAATTATAGTTGATATGACAGGTTAATTGTTAACAGGGTCAAGGCAATACTTTGCATAGGATAAGAGAATAAATCAAATTTGTGATTAATCAGTTCAGTGAGTTCAAGGTATTTAAATTAAGACCAATGGAGTCTGAGCTAGTAATTTCAAATGCATGTACACACACATAACAAGGTATTATGCATGCTTTTCTATAGTTGAATTATTTGGTTTGTTTTTATTGGCTGAGTATATTGGAATATTTCTTGTTTCACTGAGCATGTTTAAATATCAATATTTACCCAACAATCAAATTTATATTAGTTGATTTCATGCATCTTGTATTTTATCATTTTACTTTTATACATTACTAATTCATATTTATTTCACAAAATTCTTAATAGTTCGCCTTATAAATACTATGCATCATTTTTCATTGCTGTTGAAAAATACAGTATATTTACTATATTTTTTATCAATTTACAAGCATTTATACAATTAGAAAGGCAAAATCAGTGTGGGATTTTGACAAATTTGAATAGGCAAATTAATGAATTCATATGTATAACAATACATCAGCTATAATGCAGTGAATAATCCTGATAATGAGTTTGTGCATCATCATTCCCATGCCAATTGCAAAAATATATAGGTGTGTATATTGATACCCCATGTAAAGTTGGCAGATGTGAAAAAGTGAAGCTCAGAACAACAAGTCAGCCTGCACAAAAGAGAATTCGTATGCAGTTATCAAACATGCTGTATTTCATTGGTTTGTAATGATTAAGTTTGTTGAAATATTTTCCTGTTTTGTAATTGGAAGACATGTATATATTTGTGACAACATAATATAGCTTTGATTTTTTTCTGTATTACACAGCTAAGAGTGAAATTGTATAATCATAGTGAAGCACACATGCATAAAACAAAATAATAATAAATTGTCCCTGTAATTATTGCAAAACAAATGAATTACTATAGAAACTAGTAAAATAATTATGTAACTCAAAAATGCATGTTTGTGAATCATTACTGAAAATCTGTCAACTACAGTATTTGCCAAAAAATATCCCAATGGAGCAAAAAGAGATCTGATTATGGCATTAGGAAATCCATATGGAGATTGAAAGATCCCATTAAGGCTTTTAAAAATCAGAATTGGGCATGAAAAGATCTGAGTAAATCAATTAGTAATCCAATTAATACAAACAAATATCTGATAAAGTTATGTGAACTGAACTTGGCCAAAAATTATATATATATACCAAGATGAGAATTATTGTTCTATTATTTTTGAACATTTTATATATAAAAGTGAATACATTGTTGTTACTAAAACAGTTCATTATTTCAAATTTTTTATCAGCAAAAGTTGGAGCCCTTCATATGAATTGTCTATATTTTAATTTTGAAGGTGATATGTTAAGTACAATAGTTTAGATATTTGGCAAACAACAAAACTGCAACACTTTCATTATATTTTTCTTCAAATCTCACTGTTTTTGTAACAAATACAAATCAAAGACACTTTATAAATTAAGATTGATTAGTGCAATTTTTTAACCTTAGAATAATAAACCATAGATAACTACTGTACATGTATTCATACACTTTACATATACTTTCATGCTGCTTGTTCTCAAGTGCAACAGCTGCTGGAAAACACATTCTTCTTTATGCATGTTTCATTTGCACAAAATGTGCACACTTTATTTACTGAAGTCATCCTCAAAAATTGCCAATTTGATTATCTGTTCAATGTAGTGTTCTTCATAATGTTACATGTTGGATATTTACTTGCACAATTGGGATGTTTGTTTGGCTTAATTGGATCCCCTCTTGCCTTATTTGGATCTCCTAATCCCTATGAGGATCTTTTTGTGCTTTATTGGGATCTCCTAAACACTATATGGATCTCTTTGTGCTCTATTGGGATATTTTTTTGCCAAATACTGTAGTAAGATTACTAAGCAATTTACATAACTTCACCCCCTGTCAATATTAATAAGCTGGTGGGTGTCAAGTGTTACAGTGGCACATGCTTTGAGTCTTCTTTACTAATTATACAACATTTTCCAAAATATTCACATACCCTTCTTGAACAGTAAATTTTTGACAGGATTGAACAAATTTCACAATTCACAATAATATGATATTTATTAACTAGCAAAAAGCGACACAAAATTCTCATGAGACAATAATTATTGACAATATTATTCTCTGTTCAATTGGATATTGTACATTTAAAGACAAGTGTCTGAAGAGTTCATCAAATCAAAACATATGTAAATGCTACTCTATGGCAATAATACTTATTCTATAATGCAGATTTTTAAAATCTGCAATGATTGTTGAAAAATATTGAACTGTTCAGAATTCATGAGGTAATAGTTATCCAAAATCTGAAAACACCAAGATGTACAGAAATGTTTTTTCTGTTTTCATTCAGGTTTGATAACATGGCTCAACTACAAAAATCTCTGACATTGCCTACTTTCTATTAGGGCTATTACTTATTGCCATTCTGTATGGCCGTACCACAGTCAGTTGATCTTTTAAATGAAATGCTTGAAACAACTTTTATTTATACTTCTAGATCAAAAAAACCTCACTGAAAATCAATTTTGATTTTTTTCAAGAGTGCCATGAGGAATTTACTGAAAACTTAAAAAAGTATTTTCAGCATTAAAAAATATTTCAAATAATTTGATAATATACACTCCATTCATTTTCAAATGCTCAACAATCAATTCCAAGCCTAACTTTTAACTTTTTTTAACTAACAGAGAAAATGTTTCTTCTTTGTGCATTAAAAATTAGGCTTGTTCATAGAATTAATGTCACTCAAATATATTTTTCAGATCTATTTAAGATTGTATATATCCAATCTGAAGTCTAAATATCAAACACCTTGTAGCTACATTTATGATGCTAGCTGTTGGTTGATTTTCCTCATCCAAATCAACACTTTCCTGAAATGAACATTTTCAGTTGTACAAAATCAATATGGTCTTGTTAGGTATGTGGAGTCTACATAGTTGCTTCACTTTTTCTGCCTTTATCAAAATTGTACACTTTTTGTTAACTATTTTTCGGAATTTGTCTCAGTAGTACTTCTTACCAGCACTCTTGAAATAGATTTTTAAGATAAAAACCACCTTATTTTATGAAAGTAAGTCAATATAAAAAAAGGACAATAAGAAAGTACTTCAACTATGGTTGCAAGTGGATCATAATATTTTTCACCCAACTCTATTCAAACCAAACAGATTTCACTAAGAACTGGCCCAACCAGATTAAAATAAATCTGTTCCAACCTATCCTAACATAACCCAATCATAGTAATTTATGGGTTCCTCAAGAAACCTCACTTGATACATTAAAAGTGGTAATAAAAATGTATTCAAGTAGATTATTCTAAGGCATTTGTTTCTTGAGGAATTCATGATATATTTTAATGTAAGCAAAGAGCTCAATTTTTAAAATTATCGTTTTTATTCATAATAATTCAACTCATTTATTTGAAAAAAATTGCCTAGATCAACCCTATGTAGTAAGATTCCTTAAGAATATGTCTTTAATCAATCCAAACCAGTGCCATCAAAATGTGGGATATTGGAGCAAAAGCAAATCAATTACAGCAAAAATTAAATCAACTTTATTCAAACCCAATACTGATATCGCCACCTCTTGTTTATTTTTGCCGCATTCTCAGTTATGCAATACCAGTACCATTCCCACTTACATAGATTGTCATAAAGGACTCTAATATGTAATTTAATGGATATGATTCTTTATAGGTTCATATATACATTGGTAGGGTTAATCTGCAAATATTGAAAAAAGATCTAAAAAATAACCTGGACATACAGTGCTGCAGGGCCTACTTAAAACACGGCCAGGCCATCTGCAGCACTCAATTTAAATAGGAGGCGATAAGAAATTAAGCAATGCGTTTGAGATATTATTTTTCCTGGTTTGTCAATCAATAAACAACATCACTCTGCGATTAAGTGCATGCTTTGCCCTTGACTCATACAACAACAATATTTATTAGTTCAATCTACTTTGGTGTAACAAACACGAAATTTAATTTGTTCATTATGGGGAAGAAATGGTGTGTACCACAATGTCGTAGTGGATAAGATTCAAAATCAATACATGCTCAGTTTTCATTTCCCAAAGACGAACAACTGAAAAACAAGTGGATTACTGCTATTTGCAGACATAAATACAAAGTTACAGCAAATTCTTTTGTTTGTGATCGTCATTTCTTGGATAAGTATATTAGTAAAAGTGGAAATACAAATTGTAGAAAGCGCTTACTCTATGGATTATCGCATGTTCGTCAGTTTTTGATTTTAAGAAAGTTGTTTCTGTTGATACTACTAGTCATTCCTATCCACGTCAAAAATGTGGCTACCAGATGAAATTAAAGAATTCTTGCACTCAGATAAACTTACAGATTTTACTGCTGATCTGTTCCCAGAATCTTGGTACTTTTTAAAGCTGGATGATTATTACATATTTGCACAAATTGTTCAGTCAACAGTTACAAAGGTATGACAAACATTAAGTATACATGGTAATATAAAACTTTATAAAATTTCATTTTATTGTGAATTGGTTAAATCCCCAGCAATAATCAAAATTAGGATTACCTGTGATTTAAAACCTGTTAAACTACTTTTTATATTATTTTTTAATAAAATTCATTTTGGTCGCAACCCTTCCTACATAGATGCACTATATCAATATTTATGCCTAAGAGAGTTGTTTGTCCAATACATGTATACCTTTTGTCTGTCTAAGGTACTTGGGTCGATTGCTATTCACTCCAGCACAAATAAAGTTTTTTTTTCATATAACGGGAAAACTCTAAACCTTCCTCAATGGCTTAGAGCTAAACATGGCTGCAAAGTTACAAAAAAATCTGAGCTGACAGCTCTCTACATATGTCGGGGAAAATGATTGGGATAAGGATCATAAAATTTTAAATGAGTTACATAAGAATTCGCTGAACGCTTCTAAAAAACCTTTCAGCAATATAGTCATGAAATTTGGTCTTCTACTTCGGTACACGTCATTACCAGCATACAATTGCAAAATTGCCACATCCGCGAACACTGTGGAAACTTTGCTCCGGAAAGTATGAAATGCTGAAGAAATTATTATCAACAGATTGTGTTTCTCCGGATTGCATTATAATGATCAGCGAAATTTTTCTTCAAGAAGTTGTTACATATGATAAAGTGGAATGTGTTGGAATTGATGAAAGTAAATGCCTATACAAAAGTGTTGTTTGTTTTAGGCTAAATTTCATAACTGTTGGATCAAAATTTGTCGTCGCTGCTGCTCCTATTATTCAACTCAGTTCTGAACTTATTTTTGATAAGCTCAAAGATATTTGAAAACACTGCATTTTAGTTCTTTTAAAGTGCGGGGTATCTCTTGTGATAATCATTCTACAAACATTTCTCTATTTTGCAAGATGTTTGAAAATTATAGTCTATTTGATGGATCACCAAAATACATATGCAGAAATCCATTCTCTGAATCATCAGTTATTCATCTAATGTTTGATGCATGCCAAATTTTGAAAATATCCGGAACAACCTAGTGAAACTAAAATCAGTGTTATTTCCAGCTTTGAATATTCTCTGGATGTGTGGAATTTAAAATTACCTGAAAATTCTGTTTTTTTTTACCAAAAATTACTTGACGTTTATAATGTTGAATCTGGCTTACTTTTAAAGAAAGCTCCAAAGTTAACATATCGTGTCCTACATCCTGAAAAAGACAATCAATCTGTGATTTATGCCGTTAATTTTTTTCATATACGTAATTCTATTGCTCTGTCGTCTTTTTTAAGGAAGATACTGTTGCACAAAGTACAGCTGAAATTTTGAAAATATTTTATGTTTGGTGGAATGTGGTAAATGCACATAATCCAACTCATCCATTAAGAATAGCAAATGGTATACATAGAGAAGATTCAAAAATTGATTTCTTAAAATATTTTGCGCACTGGGTTGCTTGCTGGGACCATTTACCAAGACATGGTTTTACAAAACAAACACGGGATGCTTTGGTTTTTTCGTCAAACTCTAT
>CABFPE010000772.1:315905-331022 GCA_900660155.1 Hofstenia miamia
TATATATATATATATATATATATATAAACATAAGCTGTTTTACACATGGCGATGCATAGAGCTGATATTGCATAACGCAAATTTCAATCTATTATAACTATATTTCTATCAAAGCACAATTTTGATATTTTTTATAACTTTAATCAGCTGTTTTCACTTTCAGTGAATGGATAATTGTGAACGTTTTAGTTTTTATTTAGTTAGTTTATTTCAAGCTTAAATCTTATACATTATATTTTCAGTATTATAAACAGATTCTTTTAATATTATTAGTAAGTCCCATAGAAAACTAAAGTAAAATTACCCTATCAAAAAGCAGAACAACTCCGTTTGTAGCAAAATTTAGGAGAGATTCCAGAATGTAAATGTAATTATTATTTAAATTGCAATACTGTAAATTGCTCATAGCATAATATTTTTTTCGAACTTTAGATTTTAATAGAAATTCCTACCAAACTAAACAAATTATCCCCTGTTTATAATAAAAAAACAAGAATATTTTTTATAATTTCGGCCGGTAAGCGGCCGGTAATTTTACCGGCCTTGCATAAAATTTACAAATGGCTGCAGGCCGGTAAATTGCCGGCCCCGGCCCAACCGGCCTCGGCCGGCCGGTAGCCGGTTCCATCTCTGTGATGAATTTATCAAGAATTTCTTGCTTTGGGGCACTTTTTCAGGGCTGATGTCCTCTTTAAAAACAACAAAGGGGTCCATTTTGCTGCATCCAAGACTATTGAGACCATAATCCTATCGAACAAAACAATGTAGCATTTCTGCAGTTGTTGGAGGCTCGTGAGTATTTACTTTTTCATCACTCCTCTCTCTCGCTATCGTGGACCAGTTCATTACGCATGCCTTCCCTCTTCACCACCGGAACTATAACATTACCAATAAATAGCCATCTATCCAATTCCTTTCAGTCAATGCAGTAGGAGTGATGGAAAATTCGGTTCGTCATTGACCAGTTCCGGCTTTGATCTAACCGCTTTCGATGTTGTTCCACGAAACTTCTTCCAGCTCACTGGATCATATACATGGCCTCCCACGAATTTATGCGTTTTGCAACTTCTTGAGGAAAAATTTCAAACTCAGTATCATTTATGATATCGCAATTTGGCGATTCAATACATGAGTTGGTCATTCTCTTCTTAGAAAAATTGGATTTATTAATCGGGATATTGGATTTATTAATAGATGGGTTTTCAATGTAGAAATTAATTCCAGACTAATTTGGCTGTATTAGGGATTGATTTACTATCAATGGATTTATAGGCGCACTGTATTATAAAGCACCTACTGTATTGTCTTAGTAAAGAAAATGCAGTCGGTTGAGTTTGTAAAGTATTTGACGGCTAAAGACACCAATCAGCTGATGATAGTCAAAGCAGACTTGTCAAACCGAAACTACCAGAGATTTTAATTAATTACAGTTGAATGGTTAAATTAGTTTTTGTCTTAGTGTTTCTTTGGTGCAAACCGAATAGGAGGGTGTGTGTAAGAATTTTATGACGAGTGTGATGTCCCAAAATTTTTGGTGTAATAAGGTCCCCATTGTTAACAAAATAGGACTACACCACTGCTTAGTCGAATGACTTAGACGAAGCATAGGGCTAATCGGAACTTTTTGATTTACAGATTTGGTAAAATATCCAATTGATACTTATTCGAACCTCTGGTTTAGGGATTTTTTTTTGATTAGTTCTTTACAACATTTGCAATACCAAAATTATATATATATATATATATATATATATATATATATATATATATATATATTAAGAATTTTGAATCGAGCCATTACAATTAAAATTCTATATAGTAATCATTGCTAAATATTTTTTTGAAAAGCGTTTTCTCTGCTATGAATATGTAGCCTGTTGATATATTACCAATTTGTGTAAATACCCGTATATATCACCTAGGAATCAAGCAACATTCATTCGATGGTAAGGTCTGTATTGAGTACGAACAATGGTGTACGGCACAGACTTCTTTTATACTACAGGCACGGGCAGGGCATTCAAGCTCTGAGCATAGCATGATTATTTGTAGTTAGTCAAGAACGATTTGCTTCAAGTGTTTTATTGATTTAAGCTAAAAGGCCTATCCCTAATAAAACAATGGCCCAAATAAGACCGTCTCTTCGATATATCTTTTCAATGAAATACAAATTATCACTCTGAATTGCGGATTAAATTTCTCTATTAGCCAGGCTAAGATGAAGTAAATTTGATTGAAAATTCGATTACTTTGGCATATGACGGTGATTCAGGTTTTATCTCCGTAATTTTAAGTGCAACATTTCCGTAATCAACTAATTTATTAAATTACTTTGCAAAAAATTGCATAAAAATTTAAAAAAAATTAATTTTTTAAATAAAATTTCCATTTTTGATCAACAATGGGTTAGTAATATCAAAATCATTTGTAAATGAGTTCCCATCAGAGTCTCTAATCTCCTCAATGATTGTAGATTTAGATTTTCTAGTCTTAGCAATTTCATGAATGAGCTTCCATTTGGACTTTTGGTTTGGTAAAATTTTGATTTCATTTTTAATGTATTTATTAAAAGATTTACGATTTTCAATATTTGATCAATTTCTTGCGTTTTTAAAAGCTAAGAAATTTTCGCTAGATTTTGTCAATGAGAAATTTTTAAAAGCGTTGTTCTTTTCAATAATGAATTTTTTGCATAAATCAATTAACCAAGGCTTAGGTTTGTTCTATTATAGGAAAAATTTTTAGAATTTTTGTTAAGTAAAATCTTCTTTTCTGAACAGAAAATAATGTTCCATCATAGAATTAGTATCTTGTGCATAATAAACTTCATACCAATTTTCTAGAGTCTGCGATTATTTTAGTTTTTCAGCATCATGATTATTTCCTTCGCAAATTGTGGTCCATTTCCTAGCTATTGAATTTACTGGTTTTATTTTTATAAAGCTAATAGAAGTAAGGGGGTACCACACCATTAGTCTTTTGAATATAGTTAACAACATTTTTTACTATAGTCAAAAGACTAACCGTGTGGCACCCCCAAAAAGTGACTTTTACGGTTTACGATTAGTCAAATTTTGAAATAGATATTGTTCTATTTAAAAATGACAATTAGTCAAAAGACTAACCGTGTGGTACCCCAATAGTCAACTTATTGTAATTTTGAAAGAAAATGGGAATTTTGATTTTAAATAACTGCACTTTCATCTTAAATGTCATTAATAATATAAAAAATATAATTAAAATCGTGGCCATTAACATAGGCGTGTTTTTAAACCCAGTTCCATTGGAGAGAGACCTGTTTCAAAGGCTAGTTGATTGCGTAGTTATTTTGAATTTTCTATAAAGATTGCAACGGGTTAATTGGGTTAAACTTTTACATAATTCTTTACATATGCGCTTGTTTATTATGAGTGATCCATTAAATATACAATACACATTCGGCCTATTTAATACATCATCCAAAATGTACCTACAGTTGAAATGTAGTTATAGCGACTCCACTTAGTAATTTTTGTACATGTATATTCAATGCAATTTACGCAGAAACCTCTTTTGAATATTAGACTAAATATTTTACTAATAGACAAAAGAATGCAAAACCGCAATTTTGACTATAGTCAAAAAAGTAACCGTGTGGCACCTCCTTAATGCAATGATCGAAGAACGAACATTCAGCAGTGAAATGTGTAAGTTTTGAAAAAGCATTATCTGAAACTATGAAGTAATCAATAAGCGTGCTACTCGTTGCAGTGACTCTTGACATCGTAATTTTATTAACAACATTCAGATTAAACATGTTTAGTAAAATGTCAATTTTATCTAATTCTTTTTGGTCCAAATAATTAATGTTGTAGTCTCCCATTAAAACAATGTATTTATTTTCAGAAACAGCTAAAACCAATTCATTTTCCAATTGCTCAATGAAATAATTCGATTATTTTTTGTGCGGAGAATAGGAAACATTTATCATTTGTTTTTATATGTAGCATTTTTAAAGGATTTGATATTTCTACCGACAAACTTTCAAATTTAGATACGTCGCTACACTTTATATCTTCTCATTATTTAGGTTTGAAAATTTTTGGTATTAATAATGAGACTCTTCCACCACTCGATTTCCTAATAGATTATTAGTTTGCCTATCTTTTCTAAACAAACAAAATGATTTATTGAAAGACCAACAATTATCAAAGTCTTTGTTTGACAACCAGATTTCCGAGGTTCCTAGAATAACATCATTTTTAGAATTGGACATAAATTGCTTAAATTCAAAATTTTTCTTTGACAGGTTTTGAAAATTTATATGCAAATAGTTAATAGTGTTATTTTTTGTATTTAATTTTTCGAAATAAGTATCGTATTCTAAACATCGGGCCAGGGTTCTTTTCAATGCCATGATAATAAGAAGAAAAATATTGAGATACTTAGTAAATTTTTAAAGCTGATAAACACGGTGAAGATGTTTTTGTTGTTGATAGGAAAATATTGAATTAATTTATTGTAGCATGATGTTATTCATTTTATATTCAAAAGATGCATAGTTTCATATTTTTTAGCAACAAAAATACGATAGAAAGATTAGCAATTTTGAATGAAAATTATTTTTAGTATTTAGATGATGAAATTTCCATCGCCTGAGAGCCGTTAGTAAAATGCATAAAATATAAATATTTACAAGACATTGTTAAAAGTTAGGAAAAATCTTAGCTTGTGAATTTCTGCAAGTGTGAAGAAATTAGGCAGCGGAGATGACAGGGTGGAAGCATAGGTTTTATCAACAGGCTGTTGTGCGCTTTGATTACACCAATTAAACTGAGGCGGAAAAACTGAATGGGTGTTCGAACGTGGGCGACGTGAAGATGGCGGCATGGCGGTTGAAACGTGACGGTGCAGTGTAGTAATAGCGTTGAGGGCGGTGTTTCATCAAAGAATTCTTTAATCTTGAGTAACGTCTTCTAGAGAAATGGATAACAATTTACCGTTGATGTTATGTCCAAAATAAAAAGATTGAAAGTTGTTAAAAACAGTATACCCTAGAATTTTCGCGCTTTGGTAGATAAGAAAATTAAGTTCTTGAATCTTTTTATTCAACCTGCTATCATTTGGAAACTGCGAAACTTCTCCTGCAAAAATTACAGTAGAACTAAAAATATGTCTTAAAGCGTTATAATTACATTTTTAAGTAACATAGTGTACTCTGGTTTGTGTTGCTTTACATCATTTCTGCCAATGCTAATGAGCATTTTTTAATAGCCTGATAGAGAGTATTCTTTAATTGTTTCTCTAATGACTTTTATGGTTGCTCCGGGATATGAATGTATGGCAACTGTAATCCAATTAAACAGAAGTAAAATAGAAAAGCAGAAAAAGTAAAAGAATAAAAACCTGCTTTATTATTTAATAAGATTTGCTATTAAAACTGATTTAATTGATTGTACTAACAAATACGTGTCGCCAAAACTTTTTTTACATAAATTAGAGGACGAATCGCTCCTCGTGGATTAGCAGAAATTGAACGGCGACAGGTACTTGTTTTCTACACAAATATGTTTGTAAAACATTGCACGAAATATTTCTTGTTATGAAATATTTCTGTCGCAAGATGGCGTACCAAAATTGAATTCGCGTGCTATCTTAATACTATTATATGCTATTATATGCTGTCCTCAAATCAGACCAATTTAGAGAAATCGCTAAAAACACTTTTTCTATGCCTTCTCTAGAAAATATATGGGCGAATAAAATGCAAATTGCCCCAAAATCTAGCAAAAATTTTCTTTAAAGAAAAGCAGGACTACAATGCACACTGCTTCATCATTCAGAAAGATTTCATGATGGTATAAAAATGCTTGCCAATTTAGAGCAATTACTAAAAATATTTTTATGCCATGTATTAAGATAGCACGTGAAATCAATTTTCGCACGTCATCTTGCACTAGAAATATTCCATAGCAAGAAATATTTCATGTAATGAATTTAGTATAAATAGCTACCAAGCAAAATAGTTAGTGATGAAATAGATTCTTTGGAATTAAATGTATCTTTTATTATCACTGGTTTGATTTATTAATAGAATGCGAAGCTAAGCATTTTTTTCATAGTAGTGATCAGGAAACCATGGCAACTACGACTATTTAGGTCTGCATCCCTGATTGTGAATTGCATTTAACCCTTTCTTGCATAGAACTTTGTATTTCAAGTCAGAACCATAAAATTGAAAATTTACATGTATTTTATGATTATTAGACACAAACTATCACAGTGCCAGCTGGTGGTCATACACTATACAAGAAATGGTAACATTTGTGTCCAGAATAATATAACCAGTACAGATGAAAGTGTTTGGGGGATTCATAGGCCTAAACACTGGCAACATATGTAACTGGAATGCAAGAAAGGTTTAAGTTATGGATATGTATAGGGTTTTTCTAATTGTGCTTAGCTTCCTATCTTTCAGGTTTGTTTTACATGTAGTAATAAATTCGAGAAAGGCAGATCAGCCAACCTTAGGATTACACATATATTATTTTAGATCCAAATAAATGCGACCAGTAAGACACCAGATTTATTAAGCAATTAACTATTGTATTTTATTCTTAGATGTAGGTTAGGAAGCTGCTCTTATTTGGTAGTTGTCTATAATTTTTAATTATTTTTTGTATAGCAGCTAGTGTCAATTCTTGCTAACAGTTTGTGTTATCACATGTTATCACACAATGAGAATTGAGGATATGTCAAATAGTGTCATGTTTATTTATTTATCACTAAGTGAGGCACACATAATACTTTTTCATCTCTGAGTTTGAGCTGAGTCATCAGTGTCTGGAAACATTACAACAAATGTCAGTGAATGGAAAGAGCATCATGCTGATGCCCACTTTTAAACTGGAGCTGCTGGTTACCTAAAAGGTAATTGATTATGAATCAATGGAAATCAATATTAGTTATTTCCAAGTTATTCTAAAGAGTAGTCAGATTGTGAAATAGACACTGCCCTGCAATGGGAATCTGTGAAACAAAGAAGTGAATTACTATTGTTAATGCACAATCCTAGCCTAGGTGAGGATTCTACATGGTGACCATGACAGGCGACGGAATCCTAATAACACCAAAGATATAGCTATTTCATAAATTTAGTATTAATTTCAATTGTCAAATAGATGTAATTAAAGCAAAACCACATATCAAATAACTAAATATGCTTGTAAAATTGGTCATATTTATGGAAAAATTCCCCCAAAAAATCTGAATGTACCACCTGATTGAACTTTTTGCACTTTTTCAAATGGTATATATATATTTAAATTATAGACTGGTACCTTTTGGAAAAAATGCACATTTCAATTTCCATACTGACTGCTATTTAAAACTACCAATCAGTTTATGAATGCCATAATTTTTGCATTAGAATAATATTCTAACACTAAAAAACAACATAAAACAAATTATTATACACTTCTAGTATCTTAACATTATATTTTCATAGAAACCAGGTATAAAAAACCCATAATCCTGTATTTGCATAAATTTGTATCTTTAAGTAAAACTCAAATATGATTACTGTTATATTTGACAATATAATTAAGCAAATATTGTGGAAATAAAGGGCATTGAGGGGGTACTTTAAAATCTTGAAAGTCATGATGGGATGTTTCTGTTACCTGCTCACTAAAAAGTCCCAGTTCTCTTCCAGTCATTTCACAAAATTCTGGCATAAGTTTGAAAATGGCATGGATTTTTTGCATAACAGAGATATTCAGCTTTAAGAAAGCTCTTTTGAATTGTATAATATCTGCTTTATAACTTTGTAGCAAAGCTTGTCCAAAACAAGCATTTCTGACTTAATTGAAACACTGAAGAAAGAACTAAGTATTTTTTAAACCAGCTGGTACATTTGACAGAAGATCTGAAAGTGCTACCATCAACTTTTTGGCTTGATTGCTTTCCATAGCACCACCATGGTATTTCTCATGAACAATATTTTCATCACACACCTATAAATATAATTAACACACCCAGAACAGAGATTTAATTCAGGGGTGAAGTTAATTGGATTACTTTTTGATCATTTCTTCCATCAAGAAGGGACATTGACACATTTTTTCAAATTTGGAGCTTTGTTTTTAGGACATCCAGAAATTCTTTAGGCTGTTGCAAGCTCTCCAATCCTTTTAAAGGTTCTCAACTTGGCTAGTCCAGAGAATGGCTTAGTACCTTCACACCAAGTGTATGGAAATGTGGTTGTGTTTCCTTGAGTCTCATAATAATTTTGTCAATTTTTAAATCTGAACCTATTGAGAAATTTAAAATTGAAAAATTAATGTAATTTAATAAAAGCTTACAGCTAAATTAGTTTTCTTGAATATCAGCAATGGCAATGACTAGAAGTTTCTTCACTTTGCTATCTAAAAAACAGGAAAATGGTATTGATTTTATACAGGAGAGGCATTGGGACTTCTTGTTTCAGACTGTAGAATATTCAAGAAAAGTTTCAAAACTCCTTTCTTATAATCCATACCCAATTTCTCCCAGTTTTCACTTTTCACTGGTAAATTCAGTTAAGAATAGCAAATTATAACAATAGATGAGAGAAATGGACTCAACACATGTATCATTAGATATATTCCTTTTGAACTTAACTAGGTCACATTTGTAAAATCAATTTAAGATTTGGTCTCTGTTTTTTTAGCTCTTATTCAACATTTGGTGGAATTGCTCTAGAGCCATCACTGACTCTGATTTCTCTGGTATTTTGTTTGTTTTGGTGATCACTAAGGTTGGCACTAATTTTATTATTAATAAGGGCTGCATTTGGAGCTTTTTCATTAAATTGGAGTTTTTTAGTGACTTTTGGTAACTCTACAACAGTAAAATTTGTAGTTTTTCCAGCTTGACTTGTGAGGGACACATTGCTAGTACCAGCCTCATTGGCTTTTTCATGTATGAAACTGCAGGATGTTTGCTCCTTAGTTTGAGGAGGCATACATTTACCATTTTCAGAAAAATATTTAGAACACTGTGTCACATTAGAGGGAGTTGAATTTACATTAGGAGGATTTAGTGAAGGCCTTCAAACTTTGTGTGACTGAGAAAGAAGAAAAGGGTTTCAAGGCTGGTAATAATATTGCTGTTTGATTGAACATCAAGAAATCAAGCTGCCTGGACATTGACATACAGTTTGCTGATGAACTATGTTCAATTTTTTTTGTATTGCAGGTATGATATTTTCATAATCAATTTTTTGGGATTTTTTCTACATTGAGAAGAGAGACTTTTTGGCAAGTACTACAAATACAAGTGAGTGAAGTCTGATTATTTTTTTTGAAATTCAGAAAAGCATGAATTAGAATGAGATTCTTTAAGGAATCATTAAGGTGCCTGTCACTTTTTCTGAGGCATGTTAACATACTTTGCCTCTATTTTGTTCATAAGTAATCATACTATGAGGCATCTTAGGAGTTTACAAGCTTTTTTACTATTAATTATCTCAAATAGTTTGAAAAAGTGTCCTTTGTTATTATTAACGAATTAAGCAATTTGATAAATCATTGGCTCAATTTGACAGATTTTTTGTCTTGGAAGGAAATCTGAACAACAATTTGAAATTTTGGGTGCCAAATTTTTACATTTGTAAAAGTGTAAGACTGTAATTTCTCAAAAAGAAACTGCTCTATGATTTCAAGCTATGCACAATGCACAATTCAAAAGCAAATTTCTATTAGGTTATATTTTCAGAATTTTTTGGTAAATCTGATGAATTTTTCAAGCATTCAAATGCTCATTTGTGAAGAAATTAGTTTTCATTGTAAAGTTTCTGCTAATTCCATTTAGATTAAAAATTACACGATCCAATTTAATCAGTGAAGTAATCACCACCAATGCCAAATCAGAATTTATCTTATTCCAAACATTTAAACAACTTTTGTATAATAACATATTAAAGAAAAAAGAACTAAACTCCACCAAAGTTTTATTGATACTAACGAATATTGCATCATGGTTTCTATCAATAATTTTTACAGGTGCACTAAAATCACTTACAGGTCTCAACTTTCCCTTTTTGGGTGATCAGACAATCACCATAATATTCAAATTAATCTTTTGGCTCACTTCAGTCAAAAAGTCAAATAATTAACCATTCAGTCAAATATTTTTTGCCATAATATTTTGTATGACATGTAATTGATTATAAAATTTACAACTAAAAATCCTCTATATTCAATTCTAATTAAAATTGCTTATTTACACTTGATCAGAAGAGGTGCCTTTCTGTTTCCACCTTTCAATCAAAAAGTGAGGCTGGCAAGAATGTCTTTAAGCTTACATTCTTTCACAGGAAGATTAGCAATCAACTGTTTAATGTAGTCATTATCTAGTTCATTTTCAATAACAAAACCACTCATTCTTTAAAATACAAAAATAAAATCTGAATTTATAACAAAGATTAGTCATATTTATGTGCATGTATGTTTTTCTTACTCATCTCAAAAGTTTATACTAATACTATCATGAAATTTTCATTTTGTTCAATCATGAAAAACTACCTAAAATTTTAACACAATATTCAGTTTTTTACAATGTTTTTGACTAATTTGATCAGTTGATTTCTTGCATACATATTGAAAAATTAAATATATGTCAGTACTGAAACAAAGGATTGACTTTGAAAATAAAAATGTAAGTCTATAAACATGGAAAAGTCATAGGCCACCCTAATTATATCATTATACATAACATGCATCTGATATTACACTTATTTAACTTAGTTGATGAGATGTATCTCTAGAAATCTATCATTAATGAAACACATAAAAATCATTTCTACATTCTCATTGTATAATAAATAGTATTATTAAATATACTAAACTAGCAATTACTTTATTTCAATCATCCTTCCCTCATGGTAAATTTGAATGTCAATTGTATGTTAAATTAATTGCTAGGTAAAACATTGACATTTAGCAGTTTAGAGAATACTATAGATTTTTACCTATTTACAAAGAAGATGTTGGAGTTAAATTTTTTATATTAAAACTAATGTTTATGAAATTTAATAATTTATCAAACATATTAACATAAAACTAGTACATGTAGAAAGAAGAGTGAAGGCAAAACTATACATTTTCTCTTTACTAAAGTGTAATACAATACGTTTTGCAATAGCACTGTTCCCAATCCCCATGTCATTGTTGAGGAAAAGTTTTTTAATGTAAGTCGCAAAAGTAAAAAAACGTCAAAAAAGAAATGTAAGTCACAAATGTGAAAAAACGTCGGAAAAGGAATGTAAGTCACAAACTTGCAAAAACTTTGGAAAGGAAATATAAGTCACAAAAGTGAAAAAAACGTCGGAAAATATGTAAGTCTACAACATGGAAAAGTTGTATACCAGGTATTTATTTAATTCTTATTATAAAAGACACCAATAAAATTTTAAAATGCAATTTCTTATAATATAAAATTTATATTAGTAGTAATAAAATATGGTAATCCATATATGCAGTTTTCTCAAAATGATCATTTTTTAATAACTTTTTACACTTTTCTATTGATTTCAATAAGAAAAAAGGCGTTTTTTTAGAAATTTTGGATTTTTATGGCCAGGGGTCCAAAAAACTACGGCCATACCCATATAAATAATTATTCAATTATACCCCCATTTCAACTATGTACCAATGTGTTTTTGAGCAATTTTTTGCATTTTTTTGAAAACCTGCCTTTCCTGGACATCCCCAATATTTTCAAATCCAGTTGTTGTTCAGAATTTTTACATGAAATTCAGTGCTTCCCCTTTAATTACACCCTATTTCTTAAGCTAAACATAAAACCTGTCAGATGTCCTAACAAAGAGCTTTTCTTTAAGAAATTACAAGTACTTTTGATAGCATAACAATAGCCCCTTCCCAATCTATATTCATTGAAAAATCGACCATAACTGTCATGGAGGATTGAATGTGTATTACAACATTGAATAGTTCCAAATAAATATTCAAATAGGTTTGTTAAACATCCTTCTACTGGACCAATTAAACCAATTTCCTGGTTGAATTTGTCTAATATATCACTTATAGAAATATTCTTCTCAAAATTAACCATATAA
Organism: Hofstenia miamia; assembly: GCA_900660155.1. Classification (NCBI taxonomy): domain Eukaryota; kingdom Metazoa; phylum Xenacoelomorpha; order Acoela; family Hofsteniidae; genus Hofstenia; species Hofstenia miamia. The sequence goes on from CABFPE010000772.1 coordinate 328,003, forward strand.
AGACGTTGGTAAGCTAAACAAGACTTGCGAATCACAGGATTTAACTTAGGATAATTAAATTTTTTATTTTAAAGTTATGTAATACATATTTTATAACTTCTTTTGGACTGGTTAATTCATGTTTCCTTGTTTCATTAAAACAACTGATTGATTTCACTCCATATGTTTTTTCATTTTCTCCTTTCTTGGTATTATTTACTGTTTTGAGTATAATTGGTTCACTTATGATTTGAACTCTTTTACTCATTTCTATATAAGAGATTAGAAAAAATTAATTTCAATAATTTGTCTTCGGAAGGAAATATACTCACTTTTGCAAACGAATCCATTTCATAGACCCTGTGTCACTTGCAAACAGCCAAAACAGACCATTCTTATGTGAAATATCACACTGAATTATACCACTAGATGTAGCTAGTCCAAATATTAATTTATTATATTCTAAACTATATGCAAACTCCTGATTAATTTTAATTATATTTGCATGAATTTGCAAGTTGTGCTTATTCCTTTGGCATATTCCTCTAAGGAAAACTTGTGTACCAATTAACTTATATTGACAATGTTGCAAATCAGAATTATAAGTGTTCTTAAATTCATTATCAGTTTCCATTCCTTTAATAATATCACTGTCATCAGTGGTGTCAAAATATATATTATTTAAGGAAACAAATGTTTCTTTTATTACTAAATTGTGTACAGACAATTCACCAAATTTACTAATTTGGGCATAAACATCTTTTGATTTTTCACAAACTACTGCAAATCTTGTTGTTTTTAGAGGCCAAGCTTCTTTTTGTAAAGTAAAAAAGGTCCAGTTGCTAGATAAAATCACAACAGTTCTAAAAACATATTTACCTCTAAAATGTACAAAGGTATTAATTATTGTATAGTATACATCATTTTTTAAATGTAGCATATTATAATGATTTTTTGATAAGATACAAATTCCTGAAAGTGAAATGTAACTATGTGCATCTCTAACATAAATATAACCATTTTCTAATGAAATTTTATCAAAACCTTTATCACCATAGGTAGGAAAATCTAAAGCTTGCTCATGGCTTTCAGTTTTAAAAAATTGATTTTTATAAGCAGCTCCAGTAGTTTCCAAAGTTTCTATCAAACCAAATAACCATATTTTTTCAGAGAATTGCGATATTGCATAAGCCTTTTTAAAACCACGTTCATAATTTTTAGCAAATGTTTTTCCACCTTCAGTTCTTTCAAATAATTGAATATTCTTTTAGTAATTGTCTTGTAAATTTGAATAGAAATTATGCATAGACTCAACACTACATAATTGAGGTATTGGATTGTTTAATAATTTGCAAAATCTTGTTTTCATTGTTTGCTAGTCTTTTTTCAACATGATCTTCTATTTGTTGTTTGTTAATAGTATCCTCTTCCTGTTCACCATCACGAACATTTATGATTTTCTCATTGCGCATATTTAAATCTCTATTAAAAAGATTATACCCTGATATATCTAACTTATTATTTTCAATCTGATTTATTTTGTATTTTATGAGTTTAACATCTGTTTCTATGTTATTATTGTAACCCTCTTTATAAGAATGTGTATCTTCAGGTATTCCACTATTATTAAATCCCATTTATATGAGGAACAAAGAAAATATTTTTTTTCACAGGGATAGAAAATAGTTTTTAATATATTTTTCATTTAAGATCATTAAGTATTGAGAAATAATCTCTTCCCTTACATCTTTCATATATAAACCAAATACAATAGTATCCACATAATACACTAGAACTTTGTTGATACTGTGAGCTGTTGTACACAGTATTGTCCTTAACATCTTTAAATATTGAAAAAATACTTTGAAATGGAGGTAGACCAAAACTATCAAAATACTCAAGATTGGCAGAGCCAAACTCTTTAGTATCCTTAAAATAATAAAATGCTATCCAATGTGTGCCAGTATTTGAAGAATGGTCTAAATTACAAACATAAAATCCAAAACCCAAATTTTTCAAAGTATTTCTAGAAAAGATCCCTTTAAAGTTTTTAATATTCTTCATAAATTGTAAAATATCATAATTTGAAAGGGGATTACTAAAGTTTAAACTGAATAGTTTTTTTTTATCTGCATTCCTTTTCCTTTAGGTGTATTTAATCGCATTCCTTTCCCTTTTGAACCTGGAGGTCCAATTTTCATCCCATTTCCTTTAGGTGTATTTAATCGCATACCTTCTCCTGGAATTGCTTGTTTTAATCCCTTTCCAAAGATTTTATTGACTGAATTTCTTCCCAAGGCTCCCATTGCACCAGTAACTAATGGTGCTACTGCATACTTTCCAATTAATGGAGCAGCTGCCATAAGTAAGGAGCCCAAAGCACCACCATTTGTCTTCATTGCAATAATTTGTGTTGTAGAAAATTTAATATCACAAGCTTTATTTATTTTCTTTGCTTTCTCTAATTTATTTATTTGTCTTTCTGTTAAAAGAAATGGAACGGAAGTTCCTTGGCTAGTATTACTAACCCTTAAAGTTATAGGACTTGAGTTTTTAATACTTTTTTTCAATTTATTTAATTGACCATTAGTTAAGTATAAGTTATAGTTCTTATATTCTGTCATTTGTATATATAAGTAAGAGTGGAAATAATTCACTACAGAGAACAAAGTTCTCCTTAAAAGAAAATATGTTTTTCCACAGGTAATTTTTGTACCATTTAAAGATGAAATTTGATCAAATAGTAAATTTGGATTTTGAACTAATTTCAGTACATCTGATGTGAATAAAATAAATACGAATCCTTATTATTTATAGGAACCCATATGAAAAACTTTCATTATTATTTAAATAATATCTTTTATCATCAAATGCAGAGAGAGAAGTCTTCTGTGTACTAATTAATCTTATTTTATGTTTTTTATTTCTCAATGGATAATTATTTGAAACACTTAATTTATTTGTTTCTAAACAATTTTTATAATCTTTAAAAGTTAACTCTTCTTTCTCAACTTTTGTTATTCCTTTCAAAGTGTTTTTAC
>CABFPE010000773.1:20373-38976 GCA_900660155.1 Hofstenia miamia
GATCACTACTGAGGGCCACACATCAAACATCAGTACAAGACACTATTGTGCGATATGTCTTTTAAATTCGGCGATGATATCCGCAACTACATCACCCAGGTTGAACGCCTGTTCTGTCTGAGCAGTCTTTCTAAAGAATACTCTAGGCATGATTTATTCTCTTAAAAATAGTAAATATCAAAGAGAGTTGAACATGTTGAGGTGAGGTAAATTCTATTGCTCAATTGCTACATTGTTTGCCCTATTTATACAAAGTTTCAATAATTACCTGTCTTTGCTTACAATTTAGAATCATATGATCACATTCCCTCACAAATTCAATTGACCAAGAAATAACACATATTACATCATTGAGGGGACATAATTATAGCAATGTAAACTAATCTTGAAATTAACAAGATGACATGAAAGTGACATAATCACTACAAATTACAAAATTAAAAAGTAAGAACTAGATCAAATTTAAAAATAAAATTTCAAATATCTACAATAAGATAAGCATTTTAATTTGAGTGTAAGGAGATAATATTTTGTATTTTAGTTGACAGTTGGACAAATTGTTGTTTTTGAGCAAAATTGATTGTTTTAAGAAGCCAATTGAAGGTTTTATACAAATGAATACAATGTTTTGAGTTTATATTTGTAAAGAGAAATGAGCAATATTAAAAGTGTGATAAGCAGAGATCATTTAATAATTGTTTGTGATATGTATTTGAAATATTTCTAAGATAATAAAGATAGCTAACCTTAGAAGCCATTTTTTTGAATTTTGACATTAAGAATTGTTTGAAATTTAAATCATTATTGATTTCAACTCCTAACAAGCTAATGGCATCACATGGTTTTGTTAGACTTTTGAATGTCTTAGGAGAGAATATTATAAATTGTGTTTTTTTTCAATATTTACTTTGAGTGGATTATTTGTGAAATAATTTGTTAGATTTTCAATATCATTTTGCAGGTCTTTAGTGCCCTTAAAAGCATTTATTTTAGTGTTTATAAGACAGTTATCATCTGCATAGTGATAAATTTTACTGTATTTTACATTTTGAGCTATGTCATTAACATAGATTGCAAATAGGAGGGGACCTAGAACTGTGCCTTGAGGCACTGCACAGTCAGTTATATATTTTGATTTTTTGCCATTAAGTATAACTCTTTGCTGTTGATTTTGAAGGAAGTTAATTACTATGTTAATAGCTTTGTTAACAAAGTTATAATATGTTAATTTATCTTTGAGTATGTCAAAATTCATTGAGTTAAAAGCTTTCTTTAAATCAAAAAGGGCAACACAAAATTGTATTTTGAGTGCTATAACCACTATGAAAACCAAATTGTTTTTTTGAGAGAATATTTTCAGATCTCAAAATAGCATTTATTTGATTATTTATTAATTTCTCAAACAGTTTACTAAAATGATGGCTAATGCAAATAGTTCTATAATTTTTTGGGTTTAGATTGCAAGATTATAACAGGCAGTTGATATATTTTATTATGGTTTCAAATTCACTACTAACACTAAACATAATACAAAAGAAAATGGTAACAACACATGTACAAATTATTAATTTTGTATAAATTCTGTTACAAATTTTGGTTTACCTTACAGCAATGACAAAAGTTTTTGACAATGTAGAAAACGGTTTGTTGTTGTAAGAAAACAACAAGCTGTTAAGAGGTAATCACTGAATTAAAATTTCAAAATTTTTGAGCTTTTGTAGGTAAAATATATATTGAATAACGTTTTTTAATCTAATTCAATTTTCAAATATAAACTGTTTTTTTACATTTATTTCATTGCTCAAGATATTAGCAACTAGTCTAATATTAAGTTTAATAATGTTCAAAGCATTCCCACAAAAATCCAAACAAGAACAGGTTTTCTTTGGTACACAAGTAAATTGTTCTAAAAATGATCTTTTGTAAAAAAAATAGTTCTCAGTGCGAAATCTGGCACAATGATCCAGTTTGCAGCATTCCTTCTTAATTTTGAGAGTTTCCTTATGCAAAATATGCATTGAAAATACAGAAACAGCAACAGTATATTTGTAAATAATTGCTCTGAATGATTAATGTTTCATTAGTCAAATTATTACCTATTTTAAAAAAGTCATCTAAGACAGGTACCACAAGTGAATGTTCATTTTGAAAGAAAAGTCATTGTTGGGATGATGGTTGGTTATCAAGTGCTACTATTGAAAACAAAAAGGACAAATTTCAAAAAAAATTCCAATACACAGTCAAAGCCAGCCTCCTCAAAAACATGAGAGAGCCTCTGTCAAAACCTGTACATTCGGTGCTTATTGCTAATTGTTATGTCAATTTTTTATTTGATTAAGGAAATAAAATTAATTCAATCTCTAGTGCATTTCGGGGTGATTGGGTCATGCTTGATTCTGAGAAGTTAAATTGAATGGCTTGACAATATCTGGAGAAAGTTTGCATCTAGTGAAAACTATTACATTACTTTTTAAATAGAATCAACTTAAAGACCTTTTCTCAAACTATGGGTATTGGAATCGTTACCATATCCTGTAATTATTGGTTTGGAAGGATTACAAAAGATGGGTGTTAGATTTGATTTTGCATTAATGTGTACAGAATACATGAATTTATGGAATAGATTTAAAGATTGAAGTTTTATAGTTTCATATGGAGGTAAAATGTTTAATTGTTTCATTATGTAATTTACTGATTCATATTTTGGGATACTATACATAGTATGAATCGCCCAATTGATTGTTTCAGTTAGTTTCTTTTTGTGTTTGGTAGATATACTTATGAATAGAAATGAACAATAGTTCAAGTGTAACAGTACAAAAACCATGAAAAACTTCAACATGTACAGATAGATGCCTCAACGCGTACAAGTAGCGGATTCCCTTGCAAAAAAAATTGGTGAAAACTAATTTATTATCAATATCCACACCTAGGACATTTATGTTGATTTGACTATCTACATTTTCCTATAAAATTTTAATTTGAGCATGTGGTTCAACTGCATCATTAAAGAAAACTCCGAACTGCGTCTCATACACATTTTAAAACTTTATGAAATGCATTTACATAGTGCAATTTTTCTTGTTAGAAAACAAAGCAATCTATCATTGCATCAATTTGTATTGGAAATGATTGATACATATATAGCTGAGACAAAACATTAAACATTTTATCAGCGGTAATATATGGCAGGTATATCTTCAGCCATTTCAGGTTTGGGAAATTCGATATTTTAAGTCCGCATTAATTATAAAAAATCTGAAACCAAAGATCTAATCATTCTTAAACAATGTAGCTTAGCTGTTTTGAGGCTTTGAGACAAATATAATTTACATGGTCATATTTTTTCCTCCATCCCAAACATGATTGCTTCTCCAGTAGGATGTTTTAAACTACCATTTGCAGTTGAATGTGTTTGCAACCGAAAATCATTGCAGTAAATTAATTGATCAAGAAGCAGAACAACTGAACTTAAAACAAAATTTATGAGAGATTCCAGTAAGAAACTATAATATTTTTCTAATTGCAATACTGTAGATTGCTGTAACAGTAACCTTATTTCATAATTTAGATTTTCATAGGTTTTGCTCCCATACTAAGCAAAATATTCCCTGTTCATTAGATAAAAATATCATTTTTTTTAATGTGGCCTATAATTTTATCAAATTCTTTGAAATTTTTGCCACCCACCTCTGTCAGTCCGTGGTCAGCTCCACCCCTGTGATATATATTCATTGTGTAAATAACTTCAAAAAGATTCCATCTGTCCAATTCCATAACGTTACATTTATTGTATGCATTTACTCACACAGTATATTGATTTCTTCAAACATTTAACTTTTTTGCAAAGTTCAAAATGGAGGCCAAATGTTCCAATCATTTTTTATATAATTACATTTCTGTTTATAATTGATTTCAAGACGTGTATTTATTAATATTTTAGATTTCATGTAAATTTCATTTTCAAAATGCAACCAATCAAATTATTAGAATTTTAAGGCCTTTTACGGCATTGATTTTTAACATGTGCACTTGGATTTGTAAATTCACGCAACAGTATTAAAATTGCATTGAAATTGCATGTAAATATTATATTTGAATTTCAGATTCTTAGTATATTCATGAATACTATTTTTGGCCAGTAATTTTACCTGATTTTTCTGAAAATTGGCCAACTTCCCCGATTGGTCATTGACTGTTTCCATGTTTTGGAGATATATTCATTGTGTAAATAAACAAAAAGATTCCATCAATCGAATTCCCTAACGTTGCAATTATTTACTGACAAAATATATTGATTTGTTCATTTAATACTTTTTCAAAGTTCAAAATGGAGGCCAAATGTTCCAATCATCTCTTATAATTGATTACAACGTTTTCTACCTTTTGAAAAGCTTAGAATTTCAACCATTGCACGATTAACTATATATGAATAAATGTTCAAAATTTATAAGTGATGTCTAGTCTGAAACATAAATTATGTAATGCTAAACAAAGTATATTTTTCTACATAGATGACACATTCTCGGGAGAAGCCCAACCCGGCAGCCCGCCCCTCTGGCTAGGTAACCCAAGACGTAATTACATCTATTACACAATAATTATACTACAATATATCTCAATAATAAAAACTGCAGTTGTCTCACATTTTTAGATTTAAGAAAGGCATCCAATTCCAATCAATTTTGCAAATTAAGCTTATAAATTAAAATTTTGATGATGACACAATTAATTTAATCATGTACTTCCTGGAAAACAAACAACAACATCTATTAACTTAATTTTAAAAAATTAACTAATCATGGAACATAGTGTGAGATAAATGTATAGTCATTAACGAAATGATATTCAATATAAAGTCAAATTCGAAAATAAAGAAGTATTGAAATTATTATGTCAATGTGAATTCAAGATTTCAAAATCATGTGCTTCATTTGCTTTAGCATTCAAAGGGATTCAATCAAAATTTTAAAAACATGTGACAGCAGGTACCAACAACCCTCAACTTAACTGATAGTAAATAACTATAAATAAACATGTGATAAAAAGAATTTCCTAAAATATTCTCAGTATTATTTGTGATTGCAATTTGCACATGGAAGAGCGGTTGAATCAAACGGATTTCCAAGAATTTCGCGGTTTGGAAGGTGATGTTGAACTCGCACCCAATACAAGTCAAAATAGTCATCAACTTGCACATTCTGAAATAAATCCATTTAAATGTGATCAGTGTGAGTTTCAATGTATAGACGCTACTAATCTGAAGAGACATCAACTTACACACTCTGTTATAAAGCTATTTAAATGTGATAAGTGTAGTTATGAATCTTCGCAGGTTGGGAATGTTAATGGACATAAGCTTTTAATGCATTCTGGTTCAAAAAGATTTAAATGTGAAAATTGTGGTTTTGAATGTTCTCTGTTCGATCAACTGTTAGAACATAAACTTGAGCACTCTGATTGGAGGACAATCAATTGTGAGAGATTAGATTGAATACTCACATGTTAAAAGTACTCATTGTTGGTGCAATGTGGTAGTAAACCTTTTGTATGACAAACATACATAGATGCTTGTCATATTATATTTTAATTGTTTTAATGTGTTGTAATTTTGACAATGTATTGTGAATTTAGATGTTTGCAATGTTTACAGTTCTGATTTTAATATCAGCAAAAGCATTGTAAAACTTTAGTAACATATAAGAATTATGTAATATTTTTTCATTGCAAAAGTGCTGGTATGTTGTATATTTTTGTAGTCTGTACATATGTTTGATTTAATGGAATAAGAAGATTTTGCAAGTGTCTGTTTATAATTTATTACAACGTTTTCTACCTCTTGAAAAACCTAGAATTTAAACAATTGCACGATTAAATATGAATGAATGGGCATAACTCAAACGGGATGTCTAATCTGAAACATAAATTATGTAAAACTAAGCAAAATATATTTTTCTACATAGATGGCACATTCTTGGGAGAATCCCAACCCGGTAGCTCGCCCCTCTGGCTAGGTAACCCAAGACGCAATTATATCTACTACACAATAATCGCATTATTTGACTTAAAAAAGGCATTCAATTCCACGAATTTTCCAATTTTGCAAGATAAGCTTATAAATTATAATTTTAGTGATAACACAATTAAATTAATCATGTACTTCCTAGAAAACAAACAACAACATTTAGTAACTAAATCGTAAAAAATTAACAAATCATGGGACATAGTGTGGGAAAAATATACAGTCATTGACGAAATGATATTCAATATACAGTCAAAGTTGAACATTAAGCAGTATTGAAATTATTATGTCAATGTGAATTCACGATTTCAAAATCATGCACTTCATGTGCTTTAGCATTTAAAGGGATTCAATCAAAATTTTAAAAACGTGTGACAGCAGGTACCAACAACCCTTAACTTAACTGATAGTAAATAATTTTTAAATAAACATGTGATAAAAAGAATGTCCTAAAATATTCTCAGTATTATTGGTGACTTCAATAAATGTTTTTTTTGGGTACAAACTAAATTAATATTAATAAAAATTTCATGAAATTATAGCATTAGGGTTCTTCAGGAATGGTATTACTACAACATACTAGCAATCATCCTAAGGCAAGAACTTCAAGCTGATTTCTTTTGGGGTAACTTTGTTACTTAGACTATTGATGTTTTTGTTGAATCTTGATAAGCAAAGGTTGGATGATTTCCATATTGTGCAGACAAAAACTACTTACAAAATGTCGATAAGTCACAAAATATCATATTATTCCTATTTGCTTTAGGTTCGAAATCCTATTCTAATTGTTACTGGGATAACAAAATTACCCCAAACTTACTTTAACCGTTAATATTTTGCAAGAAGCTTGTAAATTATAATTTTGGTGATAACACAATTAATGTATTCATGAACTACTTAGAAAACAGACAACAGTGTTTAATACTAAACAGTAAAATTCAACCTATATTACAACGAATCATAGGGTAACGTGGGAAAGACAAATTCATATAGTTATTGACGAAATGATATTTAAGATTAAGCACATGTTAAGTATAAAGAATTACTTAAGTATTTAGGCCAATGTTAATTCACGATTTCAACATCATATGCTTTCAAATTTAAAAGGATGCAATCAAATTTTTAAAACCGTTAACAGCATAAATCCAACAATAAATCAAGCAAAGTGGAAAAGCAGGTACCAACCGAAATCTGACTTAACTGATAGTAAATATCTGTAAATATAACATGTGATAAAAAAAATGTTTGAAGATCTTCTTAGAACCATTTGTGATTGCAATTTGCACATGGAAGAGTGGTTGAATCAAACGGATTTCCAAGAATTTCACTGTTTGGAAGGTGATGTTGAACTCACACCCAATACAAGTCAAAATAGTCATCAACATACACATTCTGAAATAAAGCAATTCAAATGTAATAAGTGTAACTATCAATGTTCAGACGCTAGTAATATGAATCGACATCAACTTACACACTCTGGTATAAAGCCATTTAAATGTGATCAGTGTGAGTATCAAAGTTCAACCTCTAGTAATATGAAAAAACATCAACTTACACACTCTGGTATAAAGCCATTTACATGTGATCAGTGTGAGTATCAAAGTTCAACCTCTAGCAATATGAAAAAACATCAACTTACACACTCTGATATAAAGCCATTTAAATGTATGGAGTGTAATTATGAATTTTCGCGACTTGATACTCTGAAAAGACATAAGGTTTTAATGCATTCTGGTTCAAAGAGATTTAGATGTGAAAATTGTGATTATGAATGTTCTCTGTTTGATCAACTGTTACAACATAAGCTTGAGCACTCTGATTGGAGGACAATCAATTGTGATAAATTAGATTGAGTCCGCACATGAATATAGCGTCAATTCGTTTGTTGGTGAATGTGGTAGGAACCCTATTGTATGACAAAAATGTGATTTTAGATTGCATATTATTTTTTACTTGTTTTATTGTGTAGTAATTTTGACAATGTATTGTGAATTTAGATGTTTGCCATGTTTACAGTTCTGTTTTTAATATCAGCGAAAAACATTGTAATACTTTAGTAAGATATGAGACTTCTGTAATATTTTTTCATTCAACAAGTGTTGGTATGTTGTATAGTTTGGTAGCTGTACATGTTTGATTTTATTGAATTAGAAAACTATGCAAATGTCATGTGTTGATTGGTGAAGCCATAGCTTAAGTTAATGCCAGAGCCTATATACCTTCTCTGTAGCTCTGAGTATTTGACACAAGGCCAGAGCCTATATACCTTCTCTGTAGCTCTGAGTATTTAACACAAGAATTAAGATCCTTTCCAGCACAAGTTGCAGTTTTTGTTTTATAACACTTTTACATGAATTAAGCCGGATCTGTAAAGAGTCGCATCTTCAACTCAGTTAGGAATCGTAATCCTACTGCACCTATGGGTCAGAACACTGCAAACCATCAGCATATATGAGGCTCAATGAAGTTAGAAATTCGAATGAGAAATATTTATTTGGATACTTCCTATTTTAGAACATCATAATTTACTCACAATTTTCTAAAATTCTGATATAGAGTGTTCTAAGAGTATGTATATGGACGCTGGAAATCAACATATGATGTTTCAGTTAAATGCTCTATTCTAAATACAGGTTGAAAGCTGTGTACTACATCAGGTGTTGCTAGATCAACTAGTAATGGATTTCAACTAATTACATAAATCGCTATACTTTATATATCTGAAACTGAAAAGTTCTTTGGCAACTATCAATGTTCTTACTGTACCACATCTTATATCATTAAATATTCCCAATCATATGAATATACATGGTGTCCGTAAAGTCTGGACAAAGGAAAATTAACTATTTTTCTTTAAAATTATTCATATTTTTTTCATCTATGCTTCAAGAAAGATTTAATCTTATAGTTCTAATGTAACATCAGTTGGTAGTTGGATATTTATCGGCCAGCTCACGCACTTTTCGTGTTTAAGAGTGACTAGTTGTTTGTATGTTTGTACATATTGTTAATGATTGTACATAAGACACACCAAAGCTTCTGTAAATAGAAAAATTGTTACTTAGTTGGAATCGCTGTTGCCCTAGTCAATGTTCACCTAAGCGACCTTCTGCTTTGACATTTAGTCTTATGGCATAGGTCTCTCTAGATTCAACCCCGTGATTCTACACTAAGTGGCTATGAAGACTAAATTTAAAAAATTAATGTACTTTATCCGGAAAAACGTTCACTTATTTAGATAGTGGCGAAATTATGAAATTTTATTGTGTCCAGACTTTATGGACACCCTGTATAACTAAAAGGAGTGCTTCAAAAAATAGCATTACTATAATTATTCTGAAGATCAGTATTTTCACACCCTTGTATTCAGGTTACTGAACAATTCCAGCATGTTTGCGGCCACGTTTAAGGCATACATTCAGGGGCATATGGAAAAATTTAAATCACCGTTTTTGTAAGTGTAGCAATCTAATTAACAGACCAATTTATCTCTAATTCGAAAATTTATATTGCAAACGAAATTAACAATTGATGCTAACAGAAAATGCTTTCTGGGAAATAATTAGAGCATTCTCTGATGGAATGCAAGCAAACCTGTTACCATAAATATTAAGTGTTGCAAAATCAATCAACCATAATCTATGAAGCCTTTATGAGCCTTTTCTAAACAGTCGATAGAGTTATTGTAAGAACTGCGGCTAAACAAACGAAAACGTTAATGAAGTGCTAGATGAACATGTTAAATGCATGTGGACAATTTGGCATACTTTAAACTTATTTTGAGCTATATCATTGAACTATTTTGCGTTATTTGGTTTTCTGTGAAAATTACATTAAAAATGGGGCTATTAAAAAAACCAAAAAAGCTTAAATATTTAAGTCAATCATTTTATGTATATTCAAACTGCAGATAGATCAACTTTTATATGAATAAGATATATATATATTGAAAGCTTATTTCAGTGAACAAACACTGAAATTCAAACATCTGCACGATAACCTAGTCTCTAAAGGTGTGTTCCCACTATCGACTTTTATCATCTGTCAAGAAATCGGTGATAAAAGTCGATAGTGTGAACACTCTATCTGCTTTTTTATCGGCTGATAAAAGTCGATAGTCTGAACGCTCCATCCGATTTTTTGGCAAAACAGCCAGATTACTATCATCTGATAATTTATCAGCTGATAAAAGTCGATAGTCTGAACGGTACTAAAACTAGTCGAATAGCTACTTGAAACTAATTGCTTACTTCTCAAGTAGGGAACAGACTTCCAAAACGTAAATTATTGTCGTTGAAATATTTCAACTTCAAAATATGTAAACATTGTTTACATTCCAAGACAAACCAATCCATAAACAGATGTTGTTGTTTTTCTTACTGTCAATCAAAAGATGATAATTTATCATCTGATAAAAAATCGATAGTGTGAACGCTCTTCCAACTCTCCTTTTTCTGATAAAAAATCGGATGATAAAAAATCGCCAATGTGAACGAAAATAATTGCATTTTCGATTAAAATCTGCTGATAAAAGTCGATAGTGGGAACACACCTTTTTACTATATTTATGCTTAACAGAACATTTAAAGATGCTTAATTAATTTTTGGGAAAATTTCCAAAACATGCATGGCACAAAAATTATACTTATACATATATCTCGCTAATTGTTCATCTCTAAATTAATGTTAATATATTAATTAATGAAAAAACATTGATCATAACTGACAATTTATTATATTGAGAGGCTATAGATAAACAATAATGATGATGGAATCAATTACACAATAGTTTTCTCTGAGTTGTTCTACAGCATGCCAGTGGCGGTGGAAAAAAATTTTTGCAGGCTTGCTATTGTATGTCGTGTACACACAAGACATTCAGTTGCGTGAGACATAGAAATCCAGCACCATAAAATTAACAATTTTGACTTCATCCAAAATAAACCTGATACATATATATATTACGTTTTATATCCTTAAACTTACTAACAAACCTCGTATTTGACTTAATGCAATGTTAATAATGAACGAAAAACCCACTAGTTAGGTTATTTGTGATTTTCATCATCCAATGCACATGTTAAAAATATCTTTTCTGAATTTGTTACACAATTATTTTAATTAACGTAAAAATTTGGATATAGGATCTCAATTTAACTAGAAATTTTTTAAAATTCAAAAATAAACCAAATATTGCACCATTCTTTGATTGTGTTCCATGGAAATTTTCTTGGACGGAATCGGCCGTTCATTATACATTTTTGCATAAGTCGGCCATTAGTCGTGATGTCTTGCTGCAGTTGCCACTTTTTACTACTACTAAGTGCAATACTGCATTAAAACAAATTAATGAAAAAAACAACTAAAATTTAAAAACAAATTACAAATATAAATCTTTGAAAAAAATTGTTCATCAAATTGTTGAAAACTTTGTAAGGAAGGCTATAAATAAAAATTCGTTTACCTTGGATTGGATTGAACCAAACTGCATGAATTAAAAAATATTGAACAAGAAATCATCAGTCAATCGCTCATGATTAGACTTCAAATCGTAATCAAACTACGAATTAGTACTTTCAGATATGAAATTTAGGCTGTATTTTGGCGCAATAAAACGAAATGTTTACCCTCAACCGGCCACTGGTTTGATTCTTTGGATCTTGGCCACGTCTAGGTCTGGCAATAGCCAAGCCGTTATTGCCACAGTCATAACGCAAAACACTTCTATTAGCAGTTCCATAGTTTCAAAAATTATCACCCAAGTTAACCTAGGCATTTCTTATTATCGGTAATTTTTATAAACACCATAATTAATGAATTAATAAAGAAAGCTTGGTAAAATCCAAAAACAACAACAGATGGAGGATTCTCATCTCCTTCATTGCTGCTAGGTCGTGCACCATTGAGGCTCTCCTTTGCATAAAATCAACTTTGACAGTGCGCATACCGCACCTCAATGAAGATTGATCGTCTGTCTGAAGAAAAAATAACTGCATCATTGAATTACAGTTTCTTAGATTGTATGAAAATACCGACATATTCATTTTCTTTTTAAATATTGATGCTAGACTCTTTTAGAAAAAGCTGCTTTAGTGGATATAAGTATTTTGATTTATTGAATTATTTAGCAATTTAAAAATATCGAACACTGATTGCGCTACCAGAAGAGGGGTGAAGCAAACTAAATTATTATCACCCTTAAGAATCTTTTCAGAGATGAACGAATTACCTTGTTTAAGCTTTTAGCAGGCATCAAAGAAAATGCAATGCAAATAAGCCAACAAAACTACACAAGTTGAACCTGAAGCTCTCTAAAAAAGAAAAAAAATACGGCGCCCCCAAGCATTTCAGAGCAGAAGCTGAATGGCTTGCCAGCGGATCATCTAGGCCTATGTATCGCCAACTTAAAACTAAGGAATTCTACATGCGGTCTTTCATTTCCGGAGCAACCATTGAAGACATAGCAGATGTAATACCAATTTATTCCTTATCAAAAAATTCAAAAAGAATTCTCATTACAATAGGCAGAAGTGATATATAATGCAAAAGAGAGGGAATTTTTCAGATAAGTATAAGAAATTAGTTAATTTTATTAAACCTACGTTTAGCTCAGCAAACGTTTTCCCTAGTGAAATATACCTCAACTGAGGTCCGTAAACGAAAATAGCAAATTGGTGGTACACGGTGACATTTTGGTGGTCTATACAGCAATTCTTATTCCGAACAGTTTTCATTACCGAGAATGGAATTTCTACAGAAATTTGCACTACTTTACAATACAATAAGTAAAATATTCACGCCAACTTTCAATTTTTTATAGTATTTAAGTAGAAAAAGAAATCGACAATTTAGTTATTTTCCTTCAAAATAGAGCATTGTTTTTTACAATATCTTTAATATAACAATTAATTCACTATATTATTAGTGATTTTTTTGCGGGGAAGAGGTTCCACATAAGTATTCAATTTTTTATAGCATTTAAGCAAAAGAAAGAAATCTGTTGAAAATTGCAGAAGTGTGAAATTATGCCCCACATTAAAATATCAATGTAAAAGCAATTTTATGTATAAATACAATTTACATAGTTATCGATTTAGCATTTATGAATAGAATATAACTTTTTAGGTTATTATGTAGAAGTCGCATATATTCGTTGAAATAGGCATTGGCAAATCGGCCTAATATTCTCTCTACAATAAATGTAAAGCACATATTGTAGATTTTTTTATATTGTAGATTTGTTATACATGTCGTCTTCTACGGAGAGGATTTCCAGGTCTTCTGAAGATTTCATAAATTCAAGTAAAACATTACTGAGCCCCTTTGCTCCACATGTACACTATTTTTTGTGGTTCACTATTTTTGGGACAGACCCCGGTCGAAGATTTAGAATGAAAAAGAAGGAGGGCACTCTTCTCTATCACGTGTTGCTTTCATATTGAGCATTAATAGTTTTTAAGCTGTAAGCGCTTAAAAAATTAAATTTATATAATGAAGAAAAAATGCCCAGAATGTTTAAAGTTAAACGCAAAAAATTGTATAATCAAATAAACGCATGCCTAAAACCTGAAAACATCCTTTTGCATTGACATTTGGGATATAGAGGACACATTCTCGAGGGAGACCCACACCAAGTACCTCGCCCCTATGGCTAAGTACTTGTGCAGAAACGATTTAGGTTTCTCAATTTCCATGACACCCAAGACGCAATTCTATCTATTACGCAACAAATATTGTACAATATATCTCATAATAACTGCAGTTGTTATATTAAGAATTCATTGAATTCCATTAATTTTGATATTTTGCATTTTAGTGATAATGCAATAAATTTAATCATGAACTTTTTCGAAAACAACAATATGTAATACTAAATCGTAAAATGTCAACATATTATATTACAATGAATAATGATGTATGGTGTGTGAAAACAACAGCATAGTCATTAACTAAATATGTTATTGCAAAATGCAGTCAAACTTCAATATAAAGAAGAATTGAAATTATTGTCAATATGAATTCACGATTTCAAAATCATGTGATTTTAGCATTTAAAATTATACAATCCAAACTTTAAAAACGTTGTTATATCATAAATGCAACAATAAAATTCGAGTTAAGTGGAGAAGCAGGTACCAACAATCCTTAACTTAAATTAGTATAGTAAATAACTAAAAATAAAATATGTGAAAAAAAGAATTTTTTAACATCTCAAAACTATTTGTGCACACAATTCCGACATGGAAGAGCAATTGAATCAAACTGATTTCCAAGGATTTCTCTGTTTAGAATCCATACCAAATACAAGTCTTTATAATCATAACCTTGATTATTCTGAAATAAAAAAGTTTAAATGTAATGAGTTTGTTTATCAATGTTCACGGGCCTAGTACTCTGAAGAAACATCAACGTAGACACTCTGGTATAAAGCCATTTAAATGCATTTTGTGTAGCTATCAATCTCTTCGCGGCTTGGTTATCTAAAAAGTCAGAAGCTTTCAAAGCATTTTGCTATAAACCTGTAAAGGTTGTAATTGATAACAATTATTGACACATGATGTGTATATATATATATATATATATATATATATATATATATATATATATATATGTGATTAATCACGTAGTCCCCGATATGGTTCGATTGGAAGCGTGTGTTTTTAATGAATAAACTCGTTAGTTAACTTTCCGTTTGTTTATGGGCGCCCAACATGGTTTCTATATTCAATGGCCCCAACAATATTAAGTAACTCTAGTTTATCTTTGGTTCATAGCAACTAAAAATTAACATATTGGGAGAAATGAATAAGATTTTGACAAGGATAATCAGTTTAGTTTTACCAAATTCAATAGATTCAATATTAAATGAAATTCAGCATTAATTTAATCAGCAACCACAACTTTGAAAACTGCTCTAAGAGTTTTTGAAGACGATTACAATAGTGTTACTAGGCCTTCGAATTCTGCGGAATGGAGTAATATACTGTATGAAATTCAAAGATATTAGTGAAATTATCTGGTTATCTAAAGGTAAGTCATGATGCTATCAAAGCTCGTTTGTTGGATACTTTATCAGTTCAGTGATTGTTTGGAGTGTGACTAATGTAAGAAATGGGCCATTTCAAGAATTTTTCCAATACACTGGCAACGCCAGCCTCCTCAGTAAACATGAGCGAGGCTCTGTCAAAACCTGTACATTCGGTGCTTATTGCTAATCGTTATGTCAATTCTATATTTGATCCTATAAATAAAATTAATTCAATCTCTAAGGCATTTGGAGGTGATGGGTGATGTTTCATTCTGAGAAGCAAAAAACTTACAAAAATATTTTATAAATTTTCAAAAATTCAATTTTTTTCAATGAAAACAAAACTTTTATGTTATTTAAGTCCTTTACTCCTTTATTTATTTCTTTGTAATCAAATCGACCAGATGAAGTACAAAAAGCTTACAAATATTAAGCTTTTGTTGAGTAAAATCGTAGCATAATAGTAAAAGCAACATTATCGTAAATCAACATAACGGCGGTCTTATATACTGACATGAACGACATCTGCTGACAATGTTGCGGATTTCTTCCAAAGTCGCAGGAATACTATGATGGCGGATATGCTCCCAAAACCTCATGACGCCTGCATGTGCTCATGAATCATGAAGTTTAAGATCGATGCCAGATTCTGTTGCCACTACTCTTGAGAGTGCATCGGCGATAATGTTTTGTTTGTCAGGACGGTACTGCAAGTCATAGTGAAACTCCGAGAGCACAGCTCGCAAGCGGTTCAGCTTATCGTTTTTAATCCGTGACTTGTTATGAGAGAAAATATGACTAACTGCCTGTTGGTCAGTCTTGATGATTACGGGAAAAGTCAGGCGGTAATAACGCCATTTCCGAAATGATTCCAAATCGCCATTGCTTCTCGCTCAACAGTGGACATTCGACGTTCAGTTACTGAAAATGTTCTAGAAAAGTAAGCGAGTGGCCTCCCATTTTGTTGCAAGGTTGCGCCTATCGCGGCACCAGATGCATCTGTTTCAACGCAAAGTGGTCCCAATTGATCATTCGGTGAAGCCAACACAGATTGGGAGGTTTCTTTAGTCACGGCGCTTATTGCTTGTAATGCATCATTAGGTAATGGCAATTCTCTATTATGCGCTGCTTCCAAAATGGGTCTAAATTTAATGGCCTAATTCTTCATCCATTTGGAGTTGTAGGCCAGCAACTGAGGCATTGTTTTTAGTACAGGGAACTAAACTAAAGCCTCTATGCGATCGAGATCCGTTGCATAATTACATTCTGTGATGACATGACCAATATAATTAATTTTAGAAACGCAAAATTCTGACTTCTCTAGATTGATCTCCAAATTGTATTTCTTTGCAGAAGCAAGAAATGTACGTTGGTTAAAATTGCGCTCTTCTTGAACTCCACCACCAATAACGACATCATCCAAATATGCGTGCGTGTGATGAAGGTTGTTGATGGCCATGAAATTTTCCATGACACGTTGGAAGGGTGCAACAGCGTTGGTTAACCCATATGGCAAACGCTTAAATCGGTATAAACGTCCAACAGCTTCAAAAGGGTTGGTTCTTAAATCTGTCACATCATAATCTTATTGCTGTCAGAATTTATTTTACAACTGTCAGAAAAATTCGTTTTTGTTTAAAATGAGCTTAATTGGGACATTGCTTAAGAGACATCTAGTTAAAATAGTAACTATATGAGAAAGGCATTAAAATAACATTTCACTTGCTTCCTACATATATAATTTTCTAAATTTTTCAAAGGTTTCACATTAATCAATTACTTAAACTTCAAAAGGTATTTTAATATTTTTAAGTATTTTACTATTTACCATATTGATAGTGCTTTTTGATTAATGCTATTGGCTAAGAGTGATTTCCATAGTTACATCTTTTTTCTGAAAGCCATAAGATTATGAATTGACAGATTTAAGAACCAACCCTTCAAAAGCTTTTATTGAATAAATTCGTAGCAACATTATCGTAAATCAACATAAACATTAATGGACAATGCAAAAACTTTATACATGCAACATACAATACTTGTCGGTTTGCCATAGTCCAGTACTCGTCGGTTTACCTTATGACAAACTGGTAAACGTAGCTAATTTAAATCAATTTGTAATTGTTCATATCACCAGATAATTTAAATCTAAAAATTTGAAAAATAGATTGCGCAATTGAATAAACATTTGTAAATTTTAAGTCCAAATTTATTTATTGTTTCAAAAATTAATTTAACTTCGGATCCGATTTGGATCTAAGAATCATTAATTTTTAAAAATTCCGATAGGATCTGATCAGGATTTTGAAATTTCGGATTCTGATCAGATGGGATCTTGAAATTCTGTATGGATTCCATCTCTGTTATGCATGGGTATAAAGCTTAAGACTGCTCACCATAAAAGATCGACCTAAATTGTCATTAAAAACGTGTATATCAGGAATATTAGAAATTAGACAAGTATAATAATAAAGTAAAAGGGTTATATCAAAGTCTGAGCCTGGTAGGTCGGCGGAAACAGCTAATAACGCCGGTTCTTAGTTTGTAAATTTTACTTGCATCACTCTATGAACGTATATGAGTTTTTCATTGTCTGTGTATAAACTGTGAACATTTCAGTTGGTTTTGCTAGTTTATGTTTGCATGATAGTTAAAATGCGGACAACTAAGGGCAACCACTATCTCTTCTCTTAGTACTTGCTACATCTGAAAATTCATTAAACATTTGCAAAAGCAGTAATATGCAGATTTTCTATAGGTATATTTAAAGTCATAGCATGTAGAAGGTTGATTCGTTTAACCAGATAGTAGTTACGCGAATTTTGGTATTTTTGAGAGATAGGCAACAAAGACAGGCCATTGTCCTGAATACAACTAAAAGTAGAATGGTCAATCACTAGCATGGTTAACATGTTAGGGTTAGGGTTAGGGTTAGGGTTAGCATTTACAAATAAATAAGTAAACAAAGAAACATATACATATTTTTTCCTCTAATCCCAAACATAATTGCTTCTCTAGTAAGATGTTTTAACCCTTATTAGTACTGTGATTTATATATTCTTATTTAGTACGCGTGTAACAATAAACTAAAATCAAATAATGAGGTCAATATAAAAAATTCAAAGAAATACATTGTAAACAAAGTTACAAAAATAAATATAATTGTTGCTTAAGTAATTTCTAGAGTTGTGGGCTTATGATATTTGAGCACTTATTGCACAAGTTTGGACATAATCTTGGTCTTGGATTAACCAGGACCGAAAGTTAATCCGGTTATTCACTCTGAGGCAAAGCCCAATTCTACGACTTAGCCCAATGCTAGTCCGAAGACGAAAGGCTAATAATATTATATATGTATACGTCAAAACCCTGGCTGCTATCACCCTAGCAACCCCAAGAGACTAAGGATATGTAATATAGAAAAGCCTATTTATATGTATATAATTAAAAAATTTTTTGTTAATAAAAAATCTTTAAAACATTGTGAAGTGTATGTCAATTATGTCAAAAATGCACAACGATTATATATATATATATATATATATATATATAT
>CABFPE010000773.1:42134-52754 GCA_900660155.1 Hofstenia miamia
GATCGTCAATACAAATTTTGTGGTAACATAAACTATGATGCACTACATTTAATCTTGTTGTATTGCATAAAAACTTATATTTCCTATTTATACATATATATTTATGATTGATATAACATTCCTCTTTGTATATTCTCATTTCTGTATTTCATAAAAACGTATATTTCATATGTATACATATGTATTTAGGTTTCATATATCATTCATCTTTATATGTTCTCATTTTTGTATTGCATAAAAACGTATATTTCTTATCTATACATATATATTTATGATTGATATAACATTCCTCTTTGTATATTCTCATTTTTGTATTTCATAAAAACGTATATTTCGTATGTATACATATGTATTTATGTTTCATATATCATTCATCTTTATTTGTTCTCATTTTTGTATTTCATAAAAACATATATTTCGTATGTATACCTATGTACTTAGTTTTCATATATCATTCGTCTTTATATGTTCTCATTTTTGTATTGCATAAAAACTTATATTTCCTATTTATACATATATATTTATGATAATTACTGTATTTTCCATGCGGTAGAAAAAGCTAAGAAATAGTGCATTATTTAAAAACTTCTAATTAAATTGGTTTGCAACTAAGCGGAATCGCTTTCTAATATATTTTGACTTCTAAAAACTTTTAGAAAATATATAAATGTTATATTTGCCATATGGTTGGATCATTCCCGACATGGCGGGATATCATAGAATGTTAGTAGAAAATTCTTAGAAATTAGGAATTTAAAATGAACTTTAAGTTCTTTACTCTGAAAATGTAATACGATTTATATATTTAATTGTAAAAAATGAATTGGAAATCTCTAGTTATGCTGCATGTTTTATTTTAAAATACGTTAGAACCTGTAACTTAAAACTTAGTGACTAACATTTTTGGCAATATAGTTTAAAAAATAAATATAGTAGCAAAATTAAAAACAAAGAATACAATTTATTTATTTACATTTAAAATTGCATGAAACATCGAATGCAATAGCACAATTGACTTTAAAAGATGACTGAAAATTTATGAAATATAACAACAGTAGTGTTGTATGACAGCCATCCTCTATATAGCTGATTGTGTGCTATATCCCAAATTTTCACTTTCAATCTTAATAGTGTAGTTGTTGTTAGTATTTGGGANATCCTGGGTACGCTCCTGAATGTGTTTGCAACCGAAAATCTTTGCAGGAAATTAAATGATCAAGAAGCAGAACAACTGAACTTAAAAAAAATTTATGAGAGATTCCAGAAATATAAATTAAATTTTTATTCTAATTGCAATACTGTGGACTCCTGAAAAAATAACTTTTTTCTTGAAAAAAAGTTACTGTTCAATCTCTGGGATATATACTCATCGTGTAGATAACTTCAATTCCGTAAAGTTGCATTTATTTTATGCATTTACTGACAAAATAAATTGATTTGTTCAGCGATTAATTGTTTTCAAATTTCAAAATGGAGACCGAATGTTTCCACAATTTCTATATAATTGCTTCTCTGTTTGCAATTAATAACATGCTCTACCTCTCGCAAAACTTAGAATTTCAACCATTGCACGATAAATTTGAATGAATGGAGTCAACTAAAAGTAATGTCTAATCTGAGAGATAATTTTGTAATGAAAAACAAAGTATTTTTTTCTACATAGAGGACACATTTTCGGGGAAGACCCACACTAAGTACCTCGCCATTTTGGTGGCGTTCCTGTACAGAAACGATTTGGGTTTCTCATTGGCCATGACACCCAAGACGCAATTCTCTATATTACGCAACAAATATAGTTCAATATATATATATAGCATATATATCATAGCTACAGTTGTGTTGCATTATTACTGTAGATTTAAGAAAGGCATTAATTTCCATGAATTTTAATATTTTGAGAAAAGCTTGTAAACTATAATTTTGGTGATACCACAATTAATTTATTCATGAACTGCATAGAAAACAGACAACAGTGTTTAATACTAAACAGTAAAATTCAACCTATAGTTCAACGAATCATAGTGGGGAAAAACAACTGCATATAGTTATTGACGAAATGATATTCAATATTAAGCATATGTTTAGTATAAAGAATTACTTAAGTATTTAGGTCAATATTAATTCACTATTTCAACATCATATGCTTTAAAATTTAAAAAGGATGCAATCAAATTTTTAATAACAGTTGACAGCATAAATCCAACAATAAATCAAGCAAAGTGGAGAAGCAGGTACCAACGAAACCTGACTGATAGTAAATAACTGTAAATAAAACATGTAATAAAAAAAATGTTTGAAGATCTTCTTAGTAACATTTGTGATTACAATTTGCAAATGGAAGACCGGTTGAATCAAACTGATGATATCCAAGAATTTCCCGGTTTGGAAGATGATGTTGAACTCGCACCCAATACAAGACATTCTGGATTATTGCCATTAAAATGTGATAAATGCTATTATATGTGCATAAATGTTAGTCACATGAAGCACCATCAACTTAAACACTCTGCTAAAAAGCCAGTTAAATGTGATAAGTGTTGTTATGAATCTTTGAAACTTGAAACGCTGAAAAGCCATATGCTTTTAATGCAATGTGGTTCAAATAGATTTCAATGTGATAAGTGTGGTTATAAATGTTCACAGATTGGAACTCCTAAGAAGACATAAGATTTTGAAGCATTCTGTTTCAAATACATTTTGATGTGGTAGGAAACTGTTTTTGAAAACGTATAGGTGCTTGTGATATTATTTTTTAATTGTTTTAATGTGTTGTATTTTTTATTGTCTTGTGAGTTTGTTTTCCATGTTTATAATTTAATGTTTTTAATATCAGCAAAAAATTGTAAGTTTTATTATTTATATAATATATATTTCACGATTTTTATCAAAAACATGAGAAATGCATGTCTTGTTTTGCATGCGAGAATTTCATTTGCAACACGTTGGCTGCCGCAGTGTATTAAATTAATTATTTCAATAGTGCCAACGGTATTTTAAGTATTTTATCTTTGCTGAATATAATTTTTCAGTAATATATGACATTACTAGGTTAAGTTGGGTCATTTGTATACTGTTTTACGCTGTGCCTATGGGCAGGTCACGCGGGACTAAATATTCCATTAATTTTTTTTTTATTTATATGTCCTATTAAAATTAAATGATTTTTCACTAGTTTATCTTTATATGTTGTATAAAATAAATATACAAGTTCAGTAGGTCTTTTTATTATCCGAGTATGTGATTATCAGAATATTGCCACAGCATATTTACAATGTATTACGCCGAATGCCAACAAAAATATTTCGCTTCAAAATATTTTAGGCTTGACCTTCTGGCGGTCACGCGGTACATAAATAGAAATAGTTGTGACAAGCCGGCGGGTCACATGGCAGCCAACGTGTTAAGCAATGAAAATACAAGTTGACATGTTTTTTTATCGGATAAAAATACCGCAAATTGTATTAAAAATTTTAAAGAAAAGCCCATTTACCTTCGCGGTTACTTATTGAAACAGGCCGCTTGTAGTTATAAATCTTATGTATTATGCTTAATGGAGAATGACGTAAGAAATATGCTTGAAAATATATTTTTATGTAAACCCAACATGTTTTTAAAAATTTTAGAATTCATATTGGCATATGAAATATATTTGATTATATTAGGAAACTTCGTATGTCAGATCTGTATTATTTACTCACAAATTTCTTAAATTCTGATATAGGTTGTTCTAAAGTACAAATATGTTGGACTCTTTAACAATCTTTGCTGAAATTTATCAAAAGTTTTATTTGAATGCTCTCTTCCTAAGAAAGAATGAAAGCTGTGTACTACAACATTTGTTACTAGTAGATTAACAAGTTTTAAACAACATTTTTTATAGAAATTTTCCCTCATGGAAAAATAGTAATTTTTAAAGTTTACCATTATTTTGATATTGACTATTATTGCAATTATTAGCTTATTTAAATATTGGCAAATCATATAAAGCTGACTTTAAAAATTATCATTAATCAGAACAAATTTCAATTTGATTTCAACTAACTACATAAATCATACGTTGACTGAAACTGACAAGAGTGAAAATGTAGAGAATTATAAAAATGAGAATTATTAAAGTTCTATATGGAAATGTCTTTAAACATTACAATTTTTCAGCAATTATCAATGTTCTTAGTGGACTACATTCTAGTATGAATTATTTCCTGATATGTACCTCTTCAGGTGCTATTCTCCATCCAGACCCGTGTTTAATAAATTTGCTTTGCTTATCTGAGCTGTAGCATATATTACTCGGCAGACGATTGCAAAAACTTGAATGGGGTTACTTCAAAAAATGATTACTATTATTATTTTGAAGACAAGTATGTCCTCACTTCCTTGAATTCATACCCCCTTAGCATGTTAACGAACTATTTGAACAGCTCAAGCATGATTTCATAAATATTATCCAAGTTTAACGCATAGATTAAGGCGATATGCAACATTGTCAGAGCACGGTTATCGCAGTCTAAAAGTTGGATGAAGCCCTGTGCCAATTTGTGTAAATATTGAAAAGTAGGCTCAAAAATGTATTCCTTAACATTAGTTTTGAAGTTTTATTAAAAACTGCTAGGTGCATTCCACCATCCTTCCCTTCCGTCAGATTTGGAACAGGCCGGAAATTTTATTCAAGGACGGTAGTGGGACGGCAATAATACAAGCTGGCCGGGTTCCGACCTATTTCGGCAGGTAATTTATTTGCATTGTATATTTGATGTATGCACATATATATATATATATATATATATATCATCAAGTATCAAATATCATTTTCTCTTTCAACAATGAACTTTATCAGCAGCATGATGGCATGGCAATGGGATCACTCCTATCCCCAACATTCGCCAACTTTGCTATGGACATCATTGAATCAAAATTCTCTACAAACAATCTTCCTTCGTTGTACTCGCCATCCGTCGATGATATCTTTTGTATAATGAATAATCAAAATCAATCTGACGAATTTCTTTACTTCCTCGACTCATTCCTTCCTTTGATTTGATTTACTCGAGAAACAGAATCCAGTGGTCATCTCGATTTCCTTGATGTTTCTCTTCACCGAGCTTATTTTTTTGAAACTTCTCTCTACATCAAACCTTCAAACACTGGGTTATATATTAACTTTAATTCCTACTGTTCTGAAAAACATAAGTTATCTATTACTCGTAGCCTATTTTCCCGAACTGTCCACCTATCATTTCCTTATCAAAAAGTAACTGAAGCTTTGATACAATCTTTCAAAACCTCCGTCAATATGGATATCCTGATAATGTTCTCAGTCGCTCATTTAATGCTGCCTTAATCCATCGCCTCAAATCGCACTTTGTGAAAAAAATAATTTTTTTGGAAAGTTCCCTTTATCGCTAGTCTTTCAAAAAATCTCGAAGTCTCAGTAAAAAATCTCAACAAGTATACATGAATTAATTAGTTCTACATGAAAGGTGTTTCCTACATGACGCAGATTGTACAAATATTTGACTCCAAGTGCCATCGTTTTTAATTTTTAGGAAAGAAAATTATCTAATTTTAAGTCAATGTCAACAACAACAACAACAACAACAATTTAAGTTCTCATGTACATATACATGTATTAAGTTTATAAACTTATTAAGAACATAAATAATGCAACTTTCTTCATATGAGCTTTGTTATGTCAGTAAATGTTTGTTTCTTGGTTACGTTTACAAATTACATATAATTTAAAAAATATTTTTACTTATTGTTCTTGAGTTACACATCTTATTCTATAATTAGTCAGATAATTGATATTTTGTTGTGTAATCATGTTTTTCAACTTCTTCTTAAATATTGTAAATTTTTTTTCACTTCTTGTACTGTAATCCAGTTTGTTCCATAGTGATATTGAATAATTTAGGAATCCGTTCTTCATTACTTTTCTATTATACTTAGTTTTACCAAATGTAATTGTTCTTTGATTTAAATGATTAGAAATGTTCGATTTTCTTTTCCAAAATATCGATAAACATCTAATATTTTGAAGAGCTTCTAATGATCTTAGATGATATTTACACATTATTTCTTTTTTATTTTTGTTGCTAATTATGTTTATTCCCCATTTAAATACTTTCTCTAATTTCGATTTTGCCTTTTTATTTAAGTTCGTTAATAAACAAGATGAGTACAAGAAATGGGATAAAACAAGTGATCGAAAGAGTATTACCTTCCATTCTATTGGTATAAACTTTCCAATTTTTTGAATTGATCTTATACCATACGCCATTTTCTTTATGATGTTGTTTGCCTCGTCTTCAAAATTCAATTTATTATCAATTACTACTCCCAAATATTTCATTTTTGGTGATTCGTGAATGATGTTGTTACATATCTTATTAATGCTTTCTAATGTTGATTCACTTCTTCTATTCTTAAATACCATAAATATAGTTTTTTCAATATTTAGTTTTAACAAATTATTATTAAAGAATGATTGCAATTTTTCAACATTTTCCTGTAAATTTAAAATATCATTACAATAAATAAGAGTATCATCTGCAAATTGTACATGATTACTATTAATGTGCTGATCCATATCATTTACATATAACTTAAATAGTAATGGACCCAGTACTGATCCTTGTGGTACTCCATGGTTTATTTCTAATGAATTTGATATTTCTTCGTTGAGTTTCACATACTGATATCTATTACTTAAGTAACTATTTAATAATTCTATTAATGAATCACTAAAATTATAAATCTGCTTTAACTTTTCCAATAAAATAGAATGGTTTATTGAATTAAATGCCTTTGAAATATCTAATGATGCTATATATATTTTTTCATTCCTATCTAATTTTGATCTCCAGTCTTCAACAGCATAAAGTAAGGCATCATTTGTAGAGGTATCTTTTTGAAATCCAAACTGATGTTTTGATATTAATTCATTTTGTTCCACATATAGGTTAATTTGGTTGAATAATAATTTTTCAAATA
The DNA here is from genome assembly GCA_900660155.1 of Hofstenia miamia. Taxonomy (NCBI): domain Eukaryota; kingdom Metazoa; phylum Xenacoelomorpha; order Acoela; family Hofsteniidae; genus Hofstenia; species Hofstenia miamia. The sequence continues at coordinate 49,128 of CABFPE010000773.1, forward strand.
TTTTATTAATTATTGTTAATACTGAAATTGGTCGGTAATTTTCTGCAAGATCTTTTCTTCCCTTTTTATATATTGGTGTAACTTTAGCAATTTTTAAGTAATCAGGGTAAGTTGATTCTGCCAAGCATTGATTAAATAAGTCACACAAAGGTCTCAATAAAATACACAAGGCACCTTTCAAAAACCAAGGAGGAAATTCACAATGACCTTTCGCTTTGTTCCAATTAATTTTCTTTGTTTCTTTGTAAAATTCTACTAATGTAATAAATCTTGGTTTATAGGGATCATCATGTTTTCTAATATTGCGATGCTTATGATATAAATGTTTGAACTTTGTATTTAGGTTGTCATTCATTCCTAGTTTCACAAATCTTTCATTTAAAATATTACTAATTTCTTTGTCATTTGTAATATATTCACCATCATCATTTATTATATAAGGAATTTCATTTTCTTCTTTAAAATTTAAAAAATTCAAAAAAATGACGACTTTTGTTTAATAGATTTTTTTTCATTAAAAGATTTTTGCAAAAAAGCTTGTAGATCAAAATTACATTTTGTTGAGGCTTATTTCTTAATGTTTTATAATGATCATAGTTGGCTTTCGATCTGTTTTGACAAAAAATTGCATATGCCTTACGCTTTTTTCTAATGCATTCTTTCGTTTCTTTAGATATCCATATCTTCCACGTTTTGTTACTATTCTTTACGTTGTGTTTTTGAATCTTTATAATAGGACAAAGCTTATGATAAATACTTGTTAAATTATCAATTATAAATATCATTTTTTGATCCACTGTTGTGCCAAAGTAATAATCATTCCAATTTAAGTTGATCAATTCCTTCAAAAAATTTTTGTTGTAAAGAATTTCTTTGAATAAAATCTTTTAGTGGAATATATCAGTGAATCTGTTTGAGTCATTATGTTATCCAATATTGCACATGTCAGTAAATGGTCTGATATGAAAAAATCTGTAACAAAAACTTCATAAGTCTTAATGCTTGAGATGTCAGTAATGATATAATCAATCAAAGAAGACTTAACAAAGTTTATATGCGTTGGCATATTTTTATTCAGAACTTTCATATTAAAGACATCAATTAAATCGTTAATTTTCCTTTTTTCAATTTCACATAAATAATTTTGGTTATAGTCACCCATAATAATAACTAAGTTTGTTGTTTGATTTGCAATGCAAATTTCTTTGTATAAATTTTCTTCAAAAGCTTGAAATGATTGTTTCTTACTACAATAACTTATATTGATCAAATAACAGACTCCACATATATTAAATTGAACCCATAAGCTATCAAATTCAGAATCATTTTCAGAAATATCATCTCTGATTATTGGTTTGATTTTGCGTGGTATATTTAGTAAAACACCACCACCTCTATTTTTATGTGTTAAATCTTGTCTTCTATCTCTTCGTAAGATCAAAAATTTGTCATTTAAGCTTTTTAAGTAGTCATTAGATTTTAACTAAGTTTCCGTCACGCCAATGATTGTACTGTCATCAAAATTCTGAATTAGATCGTAAAATTTATCAACTTTATTCACAATACTCTGGAAATTGGTATTTACTAATTTTAATTTATTCTTCTTAGTTACAATTTTTTCATTTACTTTGTTGCAGGGTATGATATTTTCATATGCACTTTTATTACAATTCATGATTGGTCTTCAAAATAGTTAACTGCATTTGATTTTTATATAAAGGACACTCTTTACTAAATGCGTTATGGTTACTATGTGATTTCTGAAACATATTTGAATTTTTGCAGTTGATGCATTTATGCATTTCCTTAGCATTTTTAACTGGACAATTTTTATAGTTGTGATTATCCATGCAGTACATACAGTTAGATGTTTTCATTGAACATACCTTTGTAGAATGACCAAATTCACCACAGTTACTACATTTTCTTACATAATAATGATCAAAAGTACGAACAATTCCAAAACCAAGCTTTAATTTTTTTCCAACCAGTACATGTCTCAATTTTGCTGAAACCTTCATTATTATTTCTTTGCATTTGCTATAATTGTTAACATTACTGTATATTAATTCACAATGTTCCATTTCAAAATCCTTGAGAATATTTTCATTATCAGCAAATAGTTTAGATTTAAATTCCTTAAAGTTCGTTACGTCTTCATATAAAGGTATGTTAGTAATCTTGATTTTTGGCATACGTTTGATCGATTTTTTTATGTTTATGTTCCTCAATTTACTAAGTGCTCTTTCTGTAATATTTGCATCTTCATTAGATTTACAAAGTAAGATAATATCATTTTTGTCATTTAATTTCAATTGTTCTACACTTGGCCCTTTCGTTCCCAAATTTTTAATGGACTTTTCAACATTTTGAACAATTTTTTTTGCATTCTTTTTCATTTATGTGTGCTCTTGTCGAGAACGGTCGGTTATCAAATTCGCTCTCAAAAGCGGTGCAAGGTGATTTGTTCAGCGTGTGACGTCCCTGGATGCGGCAATCACTTTGATTGAAAATAAAAAGAAAACGCCGCTCCACCAAATGTTCGCTAAGCTGAACAAAGAACAGGCAGCTGAAGCACTTCTTTTTCTTTTTAAGAACTCTCTCCTTTCAGTATCTGATGTCTCTACTCAATCTCAGCTCGAAGTTCAAACACAAGCAAAGACACCCGAAAACTCAACACCAATTACTACTACTACAGAATCCGTCCTTTCAAAATCGTCACCACTCACTTATCACTCATTCCCAAGGATGCAACCAACACCTAAGAAACAACCGTCAAAATTGAAATCACGTGTAAAAGAGGTAAAACCCGGAAGTACAACCCTCATCATTGGAAGCAGCATTTTGAAATACGCACGTTCGCATCGTCTTCTTCACAATCAATTGACAACAATACACTCTTACCCAGGAAGCAACACCACTGAACTCACACGAAAAGTATCGCTTTACCCAAAAACACACGTCAATACTGTCATCTTAAACACTGGCTTGATCGACGCTTTGAATGGCAACATCTCGAATTTCAAGTCAAATCTGCAAAACCTATTATCTGAAGTCCGTAGAAAATTCACTCCTAGTCGAATCTTTTTCTTTGAAATCACCCCTGTCTGTGCTGATGAAAACCTCTCCAAGAACTTTGACATCAAAGAATGCAATCGTATCATGCACAATCTATCTAACAGCAGCTACACTGTCATTCCAGTCTTCGAAAAGTTTCTACTCTCTCCACGCATTATTGATCTCTCTCTTCTTGCTCGCGATGGTATCCACCTCTCCTACAAAGGTCTTTCACATTTCATTGGTAACTTAAGGAACTTCTTCTCTAATTCACCGAAAACATTTCGCCTGTCAACACCTCGTTAATCATTTCGTAATCAGAATATATCATATGCAAGTGTTGCATCAAATCACTTACGTACCCGCCATCACCTTCTACCTACGCCACAACGCCATATCGCTCAATCAAACTCTCTCATCTAAGGTCAATGAACTTATTCAGGTGCAGTTTTTATTATATTATAATTATTGTTACTATATTAATTAAAGGGCAGTTTGCTATACCCCTACATGAATCCCTTAAAAAATTCAGCTATCATCCTTCGAAAATTACAAAGGTACATTCAAATT
>CABFPE010000773.1:58353-99371 GCA_900660155.1 Hofstenia miamia
CTACAAATCTAGGCGTACCACAAGGAACTGTATTAGGACCCATTCTTTTCGCACTTTATGTCAATGATATTTCAAAATTCTTGACAAATGGAACTATTTACCAATATGCAGACGATACTTGTATATTACGGACAGCAAAAAATACCTTTGAGGCAACCAAACATTTGACAAAAGATATTGAAAATCTCGTAACATATTTCAATCATAATAAACTAAAAATCAATTCTGACAAAACTCAATTTATCATCTTTTCATCAAATGTTCAATCTCTTGGAATGATTTAAGTATTGATATAAAATGTGAGAAAAACTATAAACACTTCAAGAAAAAAATAAAACAAGTTCTATTAAGTAGGCAAACATTATTGGGCATAGATAATGAACTCAACGCATGGTCAAATTACTTTTAAAACTGCCCTTTAATTAATATTGCATATTTAATTAGTTTTGTAAATATTTTTGTCATGTGTTAGTTTATAGTTTTTATATACATTTAAGCAATAAATTTGCTTTGACTCTTTAAACTACCATCATCATTATTACTTGAAATGACTAATTTTGTCTTAAATATCTTCGAATGTTGAAATTCTTTGATTGTAGGAGTAATAGTATTACTCAATTTTACATTTTCACATTGATTTTTTCAAGCATTTAATGAATTTCGACTTTATGCCACAAACAATATCTTCATATTCAAGTTTTAATGCATCTGATAATTTTAGTTCATTAATAAAGTCATCAAGATTAGAAAAATCTTTAAATAGCGCGTTTATTCGTCCATCCTCTATAAGAGGACTAGCTTTTAGAATTTCTGAATAATGCATATGATTGTTAATTAAGCAAAAAATAAATCTTACTGTTTAACAATCTCCCACCAAAACATATTTACATATATGCTTTGAATAATTTCAGTATCACAAACAAATCCAAATTGATTAATTGATAAAATTTGATTGTCATTAATAAACGTGTACATGTGTGCAGCTAAAAGCTGTTTAAATATTTTTGAGAAAGGGTGTGTCAAGCTCATTGGTCGATAGTTCATGGGATCTAGCGGGTTTTCTTTTTTAAATAACGGTGAAATATCCTATTGTATTAAATGAACTTCAAAATCATTATTTATAATACTTTGATTAAATGCTACAAGCAGGTATTCACCAAAAATGTAAAAATGTTTTTTAAATATCCAATACGGTAGGTTACTGGAACCACAAGATTTATTATTATCTAGCTTATTTATAACATTTTTAAGCCCATAATAGGAAACTAAATTGAAATGAAACTGCTTCTTTTTAATACAGGGTTAATGGGTTGAAAATTTTCTATTGTCTTCAAATTTAAAATTTACGCATATTTTCAAAATTTCTGTTTAAAATATTTGCGATATCTTTCTTGTTCTTGCATGTCCTATTTTCACATTTAATTGCTTTAATACTGATATTTGTTCCTTTGGATCTCCCAATGATTTTATTAAATAAATTCCATTCTTGGCTAGATTTCTTTAGTCATTTGAAGTAATCCTTTACATTAGATTCGTAATTTGATTTGTTGCTCCGTTTGATTAATTGCTTAGCCTCCTCTTAATTAGTCCAATTAAGTTTAATCAAGTGATTATCCTGGGTTTGGTTAATAACCGGCATTAATATAGTGCTAATTAATTTGGTTCGCAGGCGTGCGACTTTATTTAAGGCTTAGATGATTTCACGAGTAATAAATTTTAGCATGCAATCAACATCATAAAAAGTGTAGGTAAGATTAAAAGCAACGTTCTTCAACAACTTTATAAAATTTGCTCATTGAAATTGTTGAAATCCCATGGAGATAATCAATAAATACTCTGGAATCGCCAATCATAATTGGAAATTTCAGCAATACCATTTTAACAGGATCTTTGAATTTAGTATATTTTTCGGTTTGCCTTACGATGTGAGGGAGTTTATTCCATTTGAATGAAAAGAGAATGATTGTTTTGCGGAAAATCTACTGCTCATTTTTTTGGGTTCGCTCATTAATATTTCTATACTTTTTTAGAAAAGCTAAAGACTCTTGGTTATGTGTGAATTTATACATAATGCGTAGTGTTTGGAAATCAATTGTATATAAATGTAGATATTCTTTATTATTTATAGAATTATACGTAGGATTTGAAAATATAAGAAAATTGGAAAAATCGAAATCATAAGTGTCAAGAAGTAATTTTTAAGAAAAATGAAATCTAGAATCTTGAGGTACAGGAAATTGGCAAAAGTCTAGTCTTAGCACTAGAACAGCCAAGTGTGCCAATTGACACACATTAGAATTTTGTTTACTTGTGTACGCAATCATTAAAAACAACAGCAGGTATATGCACCACCAAATAAATTGAAAATCCATTAAATTTGCATGTGTAATTTTTTTTTATTTTTTTACTTAATGTTCTATTTTGAAATGCCTCATGAAAAAGAATCATAAGGAGTAATGGCCTTTCTAGTGTTAAGAAGAAGTTTTAGGTAAGCTTGGTTTATGAGAGAAGATCCAGCTGCTATGTAAGAGCCTGCCAAGTTTAAAAGAATAAGAGGAATTAAGGTACAAGCATTGAGAATTATAGCAAAGAGTGAAGAAATGATTTAAAGAGAATTAATTTGGGACGAGAAAAGTAAATTCTGAAATGAAAATATAAGGAAATAGAAAGAAGAAAATAACTTATTTTTTAATGAAACATGTTTTGACCTTGAAAGAGAGGAGAAAATTATTACACCAAGATCACGGACATTATCGTTAACATGAATCGGAGTATTATTTAGATAGAAAACAGGAGGATGAAAGTTAAAAGAAGAGCTTCCGTTTTAGAGATATAGAATGGAAGCCCATTAGTAGATGAGCAGAGCTAAACCGTAACAATGCTTGATATTCGAAATAGAACTAACGTTTAATATAAAGAATTATTTAAGTATTTAGGTCAATATTAATTCACGATTTCAAAATCACGGGCTTTTAAATTTAAAAGGATAAAATCAAATTTTGAATTACGGATGAGAGCATAAATACAACAGCAAATCAAGTAAAGTGAAGGATCAGGTACCAACGACATCTGAATTAACTTATAGTAAATAACTATAAATAAAACATGTGATAAAAATAATTTTTTAAGATCTTCTCAGTAATTTTTGTGATTACAATTTGCACATGGAAGAGCGGTTGAATCAAACTGATTTCCAAGAATTTCTCGGTTTGGAAAGTGATGTTTAATCCACACCAAATTCAAGTCATAATAGTAATCAACTAGGACTTTCTGAAATAAAGCCATTTAAATGTGATAAGTGTTCAACTGTTAGCACTAGCGTAGCCAGGATTTGCGTTCGGGGGGCGGACCATAATTTGTTATATTTCAATATAATTTAAAATTATGATCATATATCCTGTAATCTTATCCATATAATTTATTTATGATTTCGAATTTTGAATTCGTTTAATTTAAAATATGAAATTTGAAATTTCACCCATACTAATTCGATGTTTAAGTACATTTGTAAATATACTTATGCATATTAATAGTATATACATGTACATTATATTCTCGAGTAGTTATGGCGGATTATTATCAGTTTACACTCAGATTTTGTAATATATTAGCTAAAATGGCCAGTAAAAACAATTTGGTACAAGAATGACACCATATATATACATACATAATAAGCCCGGACAATAGTTAGCTGAAAGCATCATTCATAATAAACGATTTATACAAGTTACAGAAAATGTACGATTCAGCATGAAAATATGCTAAGTGTAGAATAGCTGTCGCTCACTAATTTCGTCAGCCACCGTGCGCCCGATTATATTTAATTAACAATTTTGATATGATGAGCGCCATTTTCAAACAAATGTAATGCTTTCCTTGGATTCATCATCGATTCATTGAATCACAAGAAGTATACTACTTGCCAAGATCTCAGTCTCGGGCGCCCCCCCCCTGGCTACGCTAGTGACAGTTAGTAGTATGAAACGACATCAAATGAAACACTCTGATATAAAGACATTTAAATTTGATTAGTGTAGGTACGAATCTTCGCGACTTGATTCTCTGAAAAGACAAGCTTTCAAAGCACTTTAGCATAAAGTAATTGTAGTTATGAATGATCTGTTTTATCAACTGTTAGAACATTAAAAAATAAATCATTCTGATTGGATAACAGTCAATTGTGATCAATTCATTTGAGTTCATTCAATTTCCCTGTTGTGGTAGATTTCCTTTGTATTAAGGAAATGAGATTATGGAAACCGTGGTGTAGCATAATCCATCAAAAACAAACAAAGAACTACAAATGGGGAACAAGATCGAATTATAAATTTGCTTGATTTTATTAATTTTGTATTTTTGATAAATTAGCATTAAACCAAGCCATGTAATTTGAATTCGAATTTAATTTGTGAAAACAATTACTCGTTACTTTAACTTTTGACAAATCACATGTGAACGTTTACGCTCCACGTCGATTTTGATATCGCCATCTTAAAGCAGAAATTTCTGCAGGTACTTGTTTAACGGTAAATATGTTTATAAAAATTTTCTATAAATATGTAGAACCAGGAGAGAATCATTGAGGGAGAATAAAATCCTTATTATCTAATTATTTTTGATCAGTTTGATTATTATTTCAAAGGCGCAGCTAGGCGTTTCGTGCTTGTAATGATCAACAGGCTGTTGTGAGGGATGAAATGGTTTGTTGCCTAGATCGAGACAATGCATATAGGTTAGGAATAGGTATAAGGGCTTTTTACTCACCGCCTAGCTGGCAATCGATCAATTTCACCTGTTGCATGTAGTAACAAACACGAGATAAGGTGAGATCGCCACCCTATGTGTGTCACCGTTATTTATTATTACCTATCCTATTTTAGATCCAAATTTTTTGTTTATCTTGGACCTATAATGACCAAAAATTGCCCTTTATACATGAACGTTGTTTCACATACCAATGTCATCGTAAGTCTAGGAAGCTGCTATTCGGTGTATATTTTAATGGTTCTTAAGTCCTTTTAATCCTCCGCAGCTAGTGTCAATAGTCTGTAGTTAGATTTATTGTTACTACATGTAGGGTAGGAAACTGCTGCGTTATTTATTAGATTTTTATATCAGCGGTTAGTGCCAATGAATGGTTGCACTATTATATTATTAGAGTTACACTTGTACATGAGAATGAGTCATTAAGTCGAATAGTGTCTGCGCTACCTTATATTATCACATAGTTAGGGTACACATAATAAAATTAGATCAAATGAGAATGAGCTGAGTCTATCAATGGATGGAACATTTCTGTTGCAGATGGGCGGATGACTTCTTGGTGACCAGATACTGCTTCGGGCAGTGAGCCCATCGTTAACTGGAGTCTTTCTCATACAGTTACCTAAATTGTGGCTGTTACATGGATTCTAAATAGTTTAGTATGGATAATCAGAAAACGTGTACATGAGACAACAAGAGTGAATCTAGATAGACATTACCCCACTTGTAAGAAACTGTAATCCAGCACCTCTAAATAGTTCTGAGTTAATACACATCTCTAGCCTGGGTGATGATGCTACAGTGGTACATAATTTGAAAACTGTACAAGTGCATATCATAACATATTTTAATTGTTTTAATGTGTAGTATTTTTGACAATATCTTGTGAATTTATGTTTTCCATGTTTACATTTGTTTTTAATGTCAGCAAAAACTGTAAGCTTTGTTATTTATGTAATATTTCTCTACATTTCACAAGTGCTGGTATGTTATCATGATTTTTAACATAAAAAATAATGAATGCATGGCTTATTTTGAATGCGGCAATTTGACTTTTAGGCACTGAAAATAAAAGATGACATGTTTTATTGTTAAAATGGTATTCATGTATTGTTCTTGTAGCCTGTAAATGTTTGATTTTATCGGATAAAAAACCTGCAATTGTTGTGATTGGGAGGGTTATTGTTTAATTTCATACAATAGCCTATTTAATGTCTAGTACTTTGTTTGAAATTTTCAACAGCAGCAAATTATTCATAATACTTGCAAGTGCGTAGCACCAGAGGAAGTTTACTTTTAAAAAACCAAAATATTCTCATGGTTGCTTATAATAGTATTAAAAAATGCTTGCACTAATTTTAAAAATTATTAAACAATACATACTAGAACAATTTTTGTATTAAAAAACTTTGGCAAAAAACTTAAAATTCTTATATTGTGGAAAGAAGCCATGCATGTATTCAGTGTGCAATATGAAATTCTGAACGCAAAATTTTTCAAAGACATATTGTCTGAAATATCTCTCACTTAAAGCATTTTAAGCATTTTGTGTAAGTATGCAAGCACACGCATATTCCTAGTAACTGTCAAAGGAATTGCAAATCAATTACTAAAAGACAAAACAATGGCAGTAATTTGTAATAGATTTGCTTCTTTAGTAATATTCTGCACTTTAAAACAATTTCTGAAGTTCATTTTTTGTTCTTTAAGGTAGCCATTCCTTTTAAATTGTGAATTTCGAGAGAAAAGTCAAAAAAAATTTTTACTATTAGGCAATTTAGGTATTATACTTTAACATAACATGTCATGTTAGCCTATAAAAACGCTTATTCTTGAAAAAATATGGTTTCAAGAGGCATATCTGGTAAAATTTTGCCTTAGCATCACCCTAGCCACGGGTTTTCCTTCCAAATTTGCAAGATTATTTCCCTCACAAAGAGATTTTTAATATTGAAATTTTGATGAACAAAAGCCTGAATAGGATGATCTGGGATAGATATGCCCAAAGTCTGTGTATGTAGAACAATACCAGAAATTTGTAATAGATTTGCTTCAATTTCTGAAGTTCATTTTTTGTTCCTTAAGGTAACCATTCCCTTTAAATTGTGAATTTCGAGAGAAAAAGTCAAGAAAAAATTTTACTATTAGGCAATTTAGGTATTATACTTTAACATAACATGTCATGTTAGCTTATAAAAACGCTTATTCTTGAAAAAATATGGTTTCAAGAGGCCTATCTGGTAAAATTTTGCCTTACCGTTCCCCTAGCCACGGGTTTTCCTTTCCAAATTTGCAAAATTATTTCCCTCACAAATAGATTTTTAATATTCAAATTTTGATGAGATCACGAGGGATATAAATATCAGAATGGAATCCCAAACTGCATTGTTGAGCTAATCAAACCTATTTACAAGGACGTAAGTAATCCGGATTTGTTAAATAAATGTACCTATCGCTTGACGCAAAATGCTAACAAAAGCCTGAATAGGATGATCTGGGATAGATGTCCAAAGTCGGTGTATGTAGAGCAAGAAACTGTGGTTCTTCCACTTACATAGCCGTCTTAAAATTTAATGATTATGACATTTTTTGAATTTTATGCTTATATCACTGTGCGTTTTAAAAAAAGTTTTTGCCATATTTTTATCTTGTCAAATGAAAAAATTTGTCCTGAAGGGGAATGGAAACCTTAATAAAAACATTTTCTAGCTGTATTTATATGCTTTCTTTTAATTATAATCTTTTAGCAATCAATTGTTATGTATAGACTAAGAATTTAAAGTATCTGATAAAATAAATAATTAACAAAATTTACTCTATGACATATTTTGACACATTTGACCTGATTTTGTTAAGTATTCTTGGGATGATATATATATATATATATATATATATATATATTATATGATAATTTGCTAAGACTTAGCATATTCTATATAAAAACAAATTCTTTCGAAATCATACATGTTTCACTACATAATCATAGCTTCATCAGTGATAAAATTGAGGGAAATTAAAGATGGCTCTAGAATAAATCTAATATCTTGAAATTATTAAATTGTTTATTTAGTAAATTGATGTTGCATTCTTTTATAATAATTGCTTCCGCAATTTTCGTGTAATTGGTTTTAATTATAATATTAAAATTTTCTTTCTTTGCCTAATGGTAATGACAATAAATTTCAGATTTTAGATGGCCTTTAAGGAGTTCTTTAATCCTAGTTTGTAGATGTATTGTTTCCCAATGCATGAGACTGAACACTCATCACTGTTATATTTGTAAGCAATGGAGGAAGCCAAGTGCATCAGAATGGGATCTTTGTTACTGAAAAATGATAGTCTTTGTTGAAGTAAATCTTGGAATTATTTTTGTTTCATAATTGCGTAGTTTTCTATTGAAGTTTTGAATTTGTTGCTTTAGGTATTTTCAATATATGGTAAACTCTAATATATATTTTTTAAGTTGTCTTTGTTTTGTTGTTCTTTTTTATTTTTAAAGAACCGGTCTACGCATTTTCTTATAAGATTGTGAGGATATCCATTATCTAAAAGTATTGAAAAAAGTTTGTCTATTGCTTCTGTAAGATTGGTGTAATTCGATAATGTTGTAAGTATTAGATTGATTAATGTTATAATGGTGATAATTTTGTAGGCGTTAGCACAATATGAAGAAGATACATATAGTCCCGTATTCGTAAATTTAGTGTGCCACTTTGATTCAATTTTGTGTTTTTTTTCATAGTTCTGAATCAAGAAATATTAGTTAATTATTTTCTTCAATTTCTTATGTGAATTCGATTGCGCTTAAATGGTTGCTCATAAATTTTTGAAATTCCTCAATGTCATTAATGTAATATTGTAATATAAAGAAATATTGAAATAATTAGGAAAAGACTCAATCAAATTTATTGGTAAAATAAACAGACAAACAAATACTACAAACTACTATACATGTATATTTACAAAATTAAAAATATGTACACTTACTTAAAGGGCGTAAATTTCAAATATCAAATGAAATCCGTCCATGTGCTTAATTTGTTTGATATTCCTAATAGTGATAGTTTGAATTGAATTAATGATTTTAAAGTTATGTGCTTTAACATTTAAAGGGATACAATGAAAACTTTAAAAACATGTTACAGCATTACACCATAAATGGAACAATTCGAGTAAATTGGAGAAGCAGGTACAAATAACCCTCGACTTAAATGATTGTAAATAACTATAAACAAAACATGTGATAAAAGAATAGTATTAAATTTTCTCAGTAATATTTTTGATTGAAAATTTGACATGGCAGAGCAATTGAACCAAACTGATTTTCAACGAATTCAATTTGTGGAAGTAGTTGTTGATCTCCCAACCATTACAAGTTTTAATAGTAATCAGCTAGCCCATTCAGAAAAAAAGCAGCACAAATGTAATGAGTGTGATTATCAATGTTCAACTGCTAGTAACATGAAGCGACATCAACTGAAACATTCTGGTATCAAGCTATTTAATTGCGATAAGTGTAAATATCAATCTTCACAACTTGTGAATCTCAAAAGTCATCAGGTTTCAAAGCATTGTGGTACAAAGCCATTTAAATGTGGTATGTGTAGTTATGAATTTTCACAGCTTAGGTATCTGAAAACTCATACGCTTTCAAAGCATTTTGGTACAAAGTTATTTAAATGTGGTATGTGTAATTATGAATCTTCATGGCTTAGTAATCTAAAAAGTCATAAACTATCAAAGCATTTCTTTATAAACCCAATTAAATGTGATTATCAATGTTCAACTGCTAGTAATATGAAGAGACATCAACTTAAGCACTCTGGTATAAAGCCATTTAAATGTGGTAAGTGTAGTTATGAAGCTTCACGGCTTGATTATCTGAAAAAACATAACCTTTCAAAGCATTCTGGTTAAAAGAGATTTAAATGTGAAAATTTTAGTTATGAATGTTCTGTTTGATCAACTGTTACAACATCAGCTCGAGCACTCTTATTGGAGGACAATCAATTGCGATAAATTAGATTGAGTCCACATATTTCTAAAGTGTCAATTTGTTTGTTGATGCAATGTGGTAGAAAATCTTTTGTATGACAAAAATGAGATTATGGAAACCGTGGTACATAATTTGGAAAATGTACAAGTGCATGTCATATTATTTTTTACTTGTTTTATTGTGTAATATTTTTGACAATGTCTTGTTAGTTTAGATGTTTGCCATGTTTATAAATTTGTTTTAATATCAGCAGAAAATTGTAAATTTTATTATTTATTATTTCTGTACATTTCACAAGTGTTGTTCTGTAATCACGATTTTTAGCAAATAAACATGAGAAATGCCTGTTTTGTTTTCATCTATTATTTTTGTAGCCTGTACATGTTTGATTTAATCCGATAAAAAAGCCTGCAAATTTTGTGATTGTAGAGGCCATAGCTTAATTTCATACAATAGCGTATTTACCTTCTCTGCAGCTCTGTGTCTTTGACACTGGGTTGTTCATTGAAACAAAACCCTTTTAACAGCACACGTTGCAGTTCTTGAAATTCGTTGAAATTTGTTCTATAACAACTCTTACATAAACTATTTAAGCCGAACCTTTGAAGAGCGACATTTTCAGTTAGGTCAGGAATCTTGACCCTGCTGCCAGTGGCGCAGCCAATGGGGGGCACACTGGCACGTGCCACCCCCGAAATTGAAGGACAAAAAAATTTTGAACAAAAGTTAAAAATGCTTTAATGCTGGAGTTGACATTGATATCACACTGTTTCTTCCGCTGAAAGGAATAAAATTAATTTGTTTGCACACCAACAAATTCATCCCACCACAATTCACCCCAGCCTTTTTTCATGTTTGTCAATTTAATTTTTGTTAAAGGAATTTTTTATAAGGCAATAAAATTCTTTTCTATTTTCAGTGAATACTATATCGATATATAGTGAACATATCGTGACCTTGAATTAGATGCTAAAGATGTGCTAGATGAGCTCGCTCTAAAGAGCAATCGAAGATTGAATTTTTTATTACAGTGAACTACGTTTGAATTATGAATGTTAACTTGTCAAGTTTTGAAAATTATATCTTTTGTATGCGTTATTCTTGTTCAATTTAACAATAGATTTTTAACAGTTAAATAAAAAAAGCATAGGTATCAAAAATTCAATTTTATCAATGTTCAAAATTAAAATAATTTATTTTGTGCCCATACCGAAACGAAATCCTGGCTGCGCGCTTGCCTGCTGCGTCTATGGGATTGAAGACTGTTTATCACCAGCATATGCATGATGTGTAATGTATAATTAAGTTAAAAATTTGCCTACAAATATTTATTAATATAGGCCCAACATGTTTTTGAACATTGTAGAATTCATATTTGTCATTTTTGTATTATATTAGGAAGTTTGCTATTTTGAATTGTATACTATAATCACAATTTTTTAAGATTGAATGCTCTCTTATAAGGACAGGATGTACTACATTTTTTACTAATACATCAACCACTTATTAAGCAACTTTATTTAAAAAAAATTTTCCTCTCATGGATTATTAAAGTTATGAGTTTGTTGAAATGTTAGTGAAGAATGAAAACCTGACTTTAACCATTTTCATTAACCAGTATAAATTTCAAATGGAGTTCAACTAAGTACATAAATCGTTATGCCTTGCTTATCTAAAACTTAAAAGTGTGAATATGACTTTATAAAAAGAAGAAATATCAGTCCAATATAGAAAATTGCTTCAATATTACAGGATATGCTTTGACTATTATTGAAGAAATCTCAAAATTCTTTGCCAATTATCAATGTTCTATGTGTCGACATTCAAATATGAAATTGTCCTGGTCACATACTGTACATCTGTAGGTACCACTATTCATACAGGAACGCTTCCCTTAAAAGCGCAGGAAAGTCATTATTTATAATACTTTGGTTAAATGCTACAAGTAGGTATTCACCAAATATATAAAAATATTTTTTAATTATCCAATGAGGTAGGTTGATTGATTCACAAGATTTATTAGTATCTAGTTTATTTACTACATTTCTAAGATCATGATAGGGAATTAAGGTGAAATAAAACTGTTCCCTTCGTATAGCAGGTTGTTGAGATGAAAAGTTTCCATTTTCTTCGAATTTAAAATTGAATATACCCATATTTTCAAAATTTCTGTTCAATATATTTACGATAACTTTCTTATTTTCATACATCCTATTATCATGCTTTATTTCTTCAATGTTTATATTTAGCCCTTAAATTTTGCCAATGCTTTTATTAGGAAAATTTCATCTTTGGTTATATTTTCTTAAGCGTTTGAAGTAATCCTTTACCTTAGTATCGTACCTACATTTGCGGCTCTTTTTGATTAATTGGTCCAATTAAGATTAATGGGACACGATTTCGCAAGTTCAAAGAGTTTATTTTTCTTAATTATCTCGTCATTAATCAAATCGAATCACGGGGTTCATTAATCTTAATTCAGTGCTAATTAACTTTGTTCGCAGCGGTGCTACTTGATTTAAGGCTTTGGTGGTTTCACGTGTAATAAATTTCAGCATACTATCGGCATCATTAAAAGTGTAGATTAGATCAAAGCATATGTTCTTCAAAAGGGCTATAAATTTTTTATCATTGAAATTGTCTAGAGTCCCTATAATAAACGACTTTTATAGTTTTTGTTCCAAACTTATGGTTACTAACAAACACAAAGATTGTGATCACTAAATGATTCAAACATATATGTTTTGTGTTTATTACAACTATCGTATAAAAAATAGTCAATTAAATTAGAAAATCTAGTTGGGTTGGTTATATTAATAGTTTGAAAACCGAAAATATCGCAAATATAATCAATTCGCTTGGATTCAACAGAGTTTAAGTAATTGGAATTAAAGTCTCCTAAGATATTAACAAATCTATTCTCAAGAATGGCATATTCAATTTCTTCAATTTTGTGGTTATAAAATTCAGAGATAACATTTTTATTTTGATTATAGCAAATGTTTATGAGCTCGTTGTTGTAGGAATTTGAGAAAGACTCTGATTCAATACACATAGTTTTGAATATTTCATGATTCAGTTCTAAATCTTCTCTCCGTTTTGATCTTAAAAATTTGGGAATTAGCATCATTAAACCGCCACCCTGTTCACATCTATTTTTAAAATAAAAATCGAAATAGCTAGAATTAGGATTATATAAAGTTTTCAGACTATCAGAATTATTTAACCAGGTTTCAGTAAAAACATATATTGCGTTATTTCCGATTTTATATACCATTTGCATAAATTCATTGCGATTTGTACTAAGACTTCTAGCATTCATATAAATGATATTAAAATTAGCTTTGAATTTGTTGACTACATCATTCTATTTTCCGAAATCGTTGGCCCTGGGTTAGTTTCGATGTCTCCAGAAATAATTAGTCGAAGTTTTAAAAAGGATTTTAAATGATTACCAAGTAAATAATAGAATTTGATTGTATAATAATATGAATACGCTTTTGTAATTTTCGTGGAGTTAAATTTGAATTAATTAACATATTAACAATAATTATAGTATACTAAAAACTGCACCTGAATAAGTTACTAGATCTTTGACGAGAATTACTTTGGAATAAACGTGATGAGATGAAGAAACTAAGTATTTCAGTGATGTAGAAGATTCGATACAATTGATTGTGTGATGCGTTGTAATCTTTCAGGAGTTAGGAATGACATACCTTTTGAAGCGTATTATTATTATTTCTTACTTCACACAGCTTCATGCTGGTATTCCTCTCAGCTCGGGGAACTCACCAGTTCCCAGGGAGTCTGAGAGCTTTCCTCAGGAATCTTGCTGTACCTAACAATGCTGCCTTCTGTGCTATGCTCTTCCCCACTTTGGTACTCCCAACACCTCCAAGTATCTCTTATGCTTCTTACTCACTGCTCCTAGTGCTCCTACAACTACCAGGACTACTTCAACCTTCTTTAACTTCCACAGCCTTTCTATTTCCTCTGCTAACTCTCTGTACTTGTCTATCTTCTCTTTCTCCTTGCTTTCTACATTTTTGTCCTTTGGTACTGCTATGTCTATTATTATTAATATTATTATTATTATTATTTTTATTATATGAATTGATTTGTATTTTATTAGTGCAGTAATATTATAAGTGCATTTTGCTTAAGTGTATTTAATTGTTGCTTAAGTAAACCTTGCGAGGGAATACATGCAGTAATTAATAGTAACTGTAAAAAACAAGCAGGTGTAACAATTAGTTTTGTATAAAACCGTGAGAATTCTATTGACTTATCTGTTGTTGAAGTTTGACGTATATTTTCCTTAATACGTTTACAATCAGATTGGTCCTGGCGGCAATTTGAGAATCATGCAGAAACAACTTGCATAGCATTTTAAATTAGTTACCCAAATTGTGGTCGCTTAAGTTAGCTATATGTGTATGGCTAGTAATAAAAACTTGTTCATTCCTTTTCATTTGGACAATGCACATAACACTTTACACTGTGGTCAAACCATGCCTGTTGGCTTGCATGAATGCATGGCAATTACATGCTTTTATTTATTATCGTTATTATTACATCATAGGTCTAGGGATTATACACATTATTTGTGATAGATAATACAAAATTGGACAAACAGAGCAACAATGTTTTCATAGTAATCAATTAGCTGTCATGATGGATCTTTGGCGAGATGCCATGTGGAATTGGTGGGCTCAACACTTCTTATTCCCTAAAAGAAGTTTAGCTGTGTTTAATTACCAATCATTTGTTTTGATGGAATCAGAGATCAGTAAGATTTATATCTTTTGTGTTTACTGTTATGGAGCACCCATAATATGGAGGATCACACTAAGTCGAATGATTATTACAGAGATGGCTGACAATGGAGGAGGTGAACCATTATTGAAGAAAGAATCCAAAAAAGGAGATGCATCAAATACCGTCAATTCTCTATGCAGTAAAGTTTGGTTAACATTGACCTTGCATATATTCACATGTTATCATGCCTTTATGAATTATACAGACTAACATATGCTTCAGATATTCGTATATCTCAAAATTGCCTATATCGACCTAAATATCCCGACCTGCTTGAGAAGAAAATTCGCATATATCAACATAAATAACTTTCAGGACCATCAAATAAAATCGGTCATTATTGTGAGTTCGTTTTACCAACTTTGGCGGATTTACAGACAAACTGATAGTATAGCCATTAAATTAATTATACAAATTTGTTTTTATGTACTTCCAAAACTCAGGATTGATCCTTAATAATCAAAATAAAAAAAATTAAAGATTATAATTTTCAATTTTTATCAATAGAAAATTTCAAATTTCTGTGTACAAAAACAAGAACATACAGGGTGTCTCAGAAGTCCCTTTACGATGAAAAACTAATGCAAAAATATATGTTTAGATGAAATGTCACGTCAATTAACAATTACTGAAAGAATTAAAGTGGTTGAAGTGAAATATCAATATGTTCACCCAATAAGAATTATTTGAAAGTAGAAGACAGAAATGACAACTGAAGCGCCATTTAAGTCCACATTTTAAATTTTCAACAAATGGTTATTCACAGGTAGTGGCCTTGAAAAGTTCTTTCAATAATATTTTCTAAAATGAATGATTACCATGATTTATTTTTCATGCAGGATGGGGCACCAGTCATTATGCATTAAATGTAAGGAATTGGCTGGACGAAAAGTTTCTTGGACGCTGCATTGGAAGGCGTGGAGCAGTGGATTGGCCAGGTAAATCACCTGATTTAACACTGATGGATTTTTTACTATGGGGCAAAATTAAAAATTTAGTCTATCAACAGCAGTTTACAACAGTAGCATCATTGATGTCAGCAATTATTGAAGTTCATTACCAAAATCCAATCTGATCCGAAAATTTACTATCCAAACCTACCTGAAGCATAGATTTCTATTGACAATACTCACGTTTTTGATCAGTTTCTGATGGGGTAAACCTCATTAATTGACATTATTTTTAAAGTCTAAGAACTTTCTCAAATGGATTGGTGGATAACATAAATATTTTACCAATCAGTCTAAGCTTTGTACCCAAACCCGATCTGATTTAACAATGTCAAACCTGAACCCTATCAAAACTGGAAATAGGAACTGGTTTAATCAGATAACCAATGTAACTTTCTAGTCAATATATGCGAATTCCATAATATTGGATTAAACCATTGCCCATGAAAATTGATGGATTTGTTGCTTTTTCAAAATTTTTGTTGAAGACATGGGCGTTAACAGAGAGACTACCAAGTGTGAACCTCTCCTGAGAAAGTGTCATCTATAAATAAAAATTTTATAATAGTAACATTTAAAGTATATAGCAGTATTCTGTCCTTGTCATCATCATCCCTTCATAACATTGGGAATTAAGGCTTTCTTAGGGTTGTATTTAAGCTTTTATGATTTTAATTAATCCAATCAATAATAAATATAATAAATTGATTAATAAGGAAATGGATTCTAACAAAAATCTTATTCATAACTACCAAGTAGCAGAAAACTCATAAAATATCAGATCATATAAAATAACTAAGAATGAAAGTAAAAATACACTGTACAAGAATTGTGATGCAAAAAGCTTTACAGACTACTTAAGAAGTTTAGAATAGCTAAATGTAAGATATTTTTTAATTAAGAAAAGTTTACAGAGGTTAATTAATAAATTTTATTAATTAAAGTGTGTGTAGTAATGATTTGTCTCCAACTTTTCCTTTGCCTCTTTTCTTCTCTCAAGTTTTTGCTTCTTTTGGCACTTATCCTTGTTTCTGATTTGTTTTTATTTATATTCAAACAGAAACTAACGTGTATAATTTTGCTTGATGACAAACAAGTGTTATTTTCATTCAATCTTCTGCCTGGACAGAACTAAGTTCTTTTTGTCCACGACTTTTCACCAAGAGATGTAAGGATTACCTACAATTAATCAAATTTTTAAATGAAAATAATATTTCATTTAACAAATACAACTACTTTGAAAATGTGGGGGTGACCTCACATTATTCTATTCAGTTTTTTTCACAAAGTGAGGAGACATGCTTGCTTGCTGTACACCAGATTGTTCACCTTGGCAAGGAATTCCTTTGCTTCCTCTGACTTCAAGTTTGCGTTAGCATGTTTTTCAGTTTTTCTTCTTTTTGTACTGATTCCTTCTCAGTAGATATATTCTTAGTGCAATGTAAAAAGTTCAATGTCTCCAATAACTATACTATGTTGTAGTTCATTAATCCCCTTCCAAAAATAATCATAGAATCTGACATATAATCTGAGAACTTTTAATGCTGCACCCATGACAGATGCATCTACTCTACTAAGCGAGATTGGGTGGTTTAGGTAAAATAATTCAAAGTATTAAGTAATGATGTTGGCGCCTCTAGATCATTGGGCGTTTGGAAATTTTTTCGGCTTTTATCGTTGTTACTATTTTAATCCTAACTCTTACATTGTAAACTTTTAAGTTTTCTTCCAAAAGATCTGTTAAAAATTAATAAATTACTCCAAAAAATAACAATAATTTTCTCTAACCATTGTAGAACATTGCCTATTCTAACACATATTGGCTGACCTTTATTGTAGAGTTCTAATAGTGTGACAAAGTCGTCTATAAATATACATTCTAGATTATCTTCTCTTTGACAAATTTTCAGAGATGTTTTATAATGTCTGCTGTCTACCAGTTTCTGAGCTTTTCTAATAAATTCATGTAAATTTCTTTGGTTGAAATAAGTATGTATGCGGGTACTTTCCTTTTTAGTCTCAATTTTGGTAGTTCAGTTAGTTGTATAGTTAAAACACATTGTTCTAGAATAATAATGGCCACAGGAGAAACGGAAAGAGATTTTCACTCACTTTTCATAAAAAATCAAAGGTCTATAGTTGAAAAGTACAGATCCTTGGTACGTTATGAGAAACTTACAAAACTTCTTCACTTTTTGTAAAAATTACTGAATAGGTCCCCACATATGAAATATAAACTATTATCCTAGGAAAAACCATATATCCCTAACTATGATCTACATTAATCTCTCTCCAGATGTGTTGCTTCCCATTAGTACCTAGTAAAGTGAACATAATTCGGATATACTATGTCATGCACAATCAAAATTGTTGAATGAATTTTGCACTTTGCATTAAATACAATTGATATACACTGTTCAACATAATACTGTTACGTAAATTAATGCAACCACAGTTCAGATGTTCTCTACACCCAAGGCATTTGTTATAGAGGCCCTGTAGAGTCATCAAGATTCAATTCTGACACAAATCAACCATTGTTTAGGTTAACTTAGTCATCCACTGATATTTGTGTATTAAAAAAAATACGGACAAATATATCAGCATCCTGAATGTTTCAAAAAACCTATATATTTTATATTTCAGATTCGGAAAACTAGGAAATCTAGGCATGGGTGGAATTCTGATGTAAATTCCCATCTTCTAATTTTTCGTCAAGATATTGAATTGGATATATCACATATTTCAATTGATGCAAACCTAGTAATATTAGAGATTCATCATCTCACCCATCTTAATGATTTGTTTCGATCCTAAGCCTCCAAAAGTAAACCTTCATTCCTACATATAACTATATTTATCAGCTAAGATTTTTAAATTCTCATCAAAGTCTGATTTGCTAAGAAGCATGAGGTTTAAATTATTGATATGATACGCCCAGTTCTAGACCTCTTTTTCTATACTTAAATAATTTGAATAATGATTGACCAACCACCAATGAAGATTAAAAAGTCTTTTTCTCTCTCTAGATTTCACAAACAAATGATGGTGGTACAGTTAAATATTTCTAAGAAAACGGACCTGATCCCAATACTAGATCCAAAAAAGACAACATGAGATAGGGACCATTTTGATTTAATATTATCATATACTTGCTAAGCTAAAATATGTCTATGATATCTTCATTCAAATTCTGTTATGTTAATAAACACAATACGGGACCAGAAATAGATGTATCCATATATAAACATAAAATATGATACATTAAACAAATTATCGTATTTCTAAGTGGATTTGAAGAAATTTAAACTCAATAGTAGAAAGTCTGCACTAGCGCATCATAAAGATCTTTAAGATTGTTATCATATCATTTAGAAAAATCTATTACAAATCAAAATTTAGTACGAAGAATATGCAAAAATGGTGCTATTGAGGTTTAGTGCCCTCATAAGAAATTTAGAGATCCCTCCCCCCTCCTGTTTACAACATGTCGTGATGCGCAAGTAGAATGGGACAGTTTGTAGAATTTTATTGGTGATGGTATATAATCTTTCTTTCCCCATTAGAAAAATTTATGCATTGTTGTAAATAGTTCATCTTTGCAAGTGACCAGAAGAAACTGTGGGATCTTCAGAAAATTGTGGTTTGAGTGTGCATAAATCTCAATTTGAATCATAAATCCATTTTCAAAATTCTGAAAATTGTTTAAATGCAGTGGCAATATTTTGAAATTATAAATCTGTGTAAATTACTTGTGTGAAATTGAAAGAATTTATGCTATTCTATATGTCATAAAATTATTTATGTTGATATTTCTTACAAAACGTCGTTGATTTGGTGCAAAACTGCGCATAGAACTAACATGCTTTTGCGGCATTGTTGTGTGGTAACGCAAACGGCCACTTGCTGTGCAGAATATCACATGACGTTATCCAATTTAGTGATAATGCTCTAAATATATATATATATTTATATATAAAGCCTTTAATTACATTTAAATTATACAAAAAACTTTGTATATATATATATATATATATATAATTTTAAAGAATGATATATATGCAATTTACAAAATGATTATATATGTATACTGCATTGCGCAAAAGAAAGACACGAGCAGCAACAAATAATTAAAATCAACTTATTATAAAAATGTAAATAACAAAAAATATTAAGTTTACAAAAGCGGAAAAAGTTATTGAATAATTTCGCCAAACTTTCTGAGTTTTTGAATAGCCAAATCTGTATTGATTTGAGAGTAAATTCTTCTCTAGTAGTTTTTAGAAACTAAATGTGAACAAGACTGGTATATATGCCTATGTAAATAGAGGAAAGGATTAATGCTACAAAAATAAAGTCACCAATTGCTTGCTTGTTAAAAAGCATTGCACAGATGCCCGAGTCTAACATTGTTTATATATATATATATATATATATATTCTTTGTAAGTGTTATCCTGAGATAACATAGTACACTCAAACCTGCTCTAAGGTAAATCTCTCTTCATAGTTAACTAAAATTTAAGGTCCTTCTAAAATTATGTTCAAAATCAGTAAAAAAATCTCTTTAAAGTTAACCTCTTTATAGTTTATTTCTCTCCATAGTTCAGTTAACCTAATAAGTCCAATAACACAATTTACCACTCTAAAGTTGGTTCCCACTACGCATTGGATGCTCAAAGGCTGCTAGCAATTGCAAAGCTACAGACCCCACATTACAAGTATAATTGAATTAAGAAATACCTGCAATTTTGCTAAAAACTGCTTATGAAGTGATTGTAAAGTTAAAAAATATTAGAAAACACTACAAATAATAAAATACAAAAAATTGCAGAAATTATATTATTATACACATATTACAAACAAACAGAGTTTTCAAGTAATGAATTGGCATTGCAAGATACTAGAAAAAGTAATAATTACCATTATATTGGAAATAAGTAGCATTGAAAAAATACTAAAAAAACTAATTTTTCACATATATTTTTGGCTCATCATCTAAAAATAGATCAATATTTGTAGATATAACTTACTGCAATTATAAATTTTGTAATTTTGATAGTTAAATTTGACTTTCAAAAAAGAGAAAAAAATAAATCTACAGTTTCTATTACCAATATTGTATTTAGTTGAAAATTTCTTAGAAATGCTCGTTTTGCTTTATCTGAACACAATGTTTTTTCATGAGCAGATTGAAAGTGCAAATTTGCTCAATATCAATTGGCAATTCTAGAGCAACTATCATTTCAAAGAAATTAATAAAACATTTTTTAATATTGTTTTTAATATTTTTAAATGAAAATATTGTAATATATTTGTTGCATTTTTTCGAAGTCTGAAATTGTCGTAATACTAAATTGCAATAGCCTGCTAACAATTTTTATCATATTTAAGGTTTCATTGATTTACTCAAGAAATTATCCCCAATCTTTACCATTTGCTTGTATTTTTTCAATTTCTTGCATTTCTTTAACAATTAACTCATTACAAATTTTAAAATATTCACCATTTTCCATCTGATAACATTGATGACATTTTTCTAGAATTGGTGGAGGGTTAACATTTCTGACTCAACAAAAACTCAGTCAACAAAAAGTGGTTAGAGAATGCTTATTTACTGTACCTGACATTTTGTGCAATTTGTGAGTTGTACATAATTATGTTATTCACAATGGATATTGTTTAGAGAAATGAACAAAAAATGTTTTCATATTCTATTTTATAACCTTGAGCTATAGTAATTAGCTAACGCAGGATAGTGCAGTGGTTTTTTTGGTGGAATCAAGTGTTTTTGCTAAATTTTGTAATGCTTTTAAAGTGGTTATTTTTTCTCAATGAGCCTAAATCTTTTTCTCATTAAATCACAAGTCTTATTATGATATCTTTAGTTAATATAATGCATTTGTACACACATTTGGAAATCTATCATGAATCTTTTCAGAAGTTTTCATTGCACAAAACTGCATAAATGCAAATTTCCAAAGAGACTAGGGCTTGCAATGTTTAATTTATTTTGAAAAGTAATCTTTTAGTAAATTAAAGATCAATTAAGAGTTAACTAAAATTAACTTAACAATTAAACTGAGAAAATTGAACAGGAGTATTCAATTTCAAATATTGTCATATGTGAAAATACACAAGCATATTAACAGTATTTCATTCAAGTGACAAACGCATCTTGTTAACAATTTAACAAACAAAAACTAAATCAGAGTCTAGTGAATGTTTAAACAAATAATTAGTTGTTAAATTAAATTAAGGATTAATTGTACAATTAATCTTTGAATTGATTCATTAAAGCTTGAGTTTCATTGGGAATGAACCATCAGAGAATGTGGAAAGTTTCTGCTTTGATATTTCAAACAAGAAGACAATACTAGGAACAAAGAAACTTTAGATTGCAAATTTCTCAAAAACCTGAAAAAAAATATTTTAGAAAACTAGTTTGCTACTTTTAGGGAATGCAGTAAAGTTTGAGTTTGAATATTTCATTGGTTTGATTAAAAATCAACAATAAGTCATTGGCTGCAGATTTTTATTTCATTTTCATTGTTGTATTCATTAATTATCTAATTAATTTTCTTCAGTTGTTTTAAGCTGGTTGCGTCAAATATTGTTAGAGAATTATCATTACATACAGCTATCAGAATATTTTGTGTCAAAAATGTAACACCACAGTATGCAATGTTCTTTGACTTACCAAACAAACATAAAATTGTTTGAGCTTTAAATGAAAACAAAAGAATTTCATTGCGATATCTAAAAGCAATATGATCTAAATCTTCATTTAGACTAATTGACCATACATTGCTATATACTTTTGGCAACCTTGCTTTTTCAACTGATTGCGATTTTATGCAGTATTTAAAAAAACTTGACAACTCTTTAGATACGAATAAAATAATATTCCTACAAGGACTTGAACACATGCATAAAATTTTTTTAACAACACAAAATGAAATGGGAAATGACTTTGATTTAGTTAATCCACTGTCTACTTCTAGTAGACTAGAATGTAAAGGGTCAAATACTAGTAAGTTACCATTTGATAGCTGTGATAAGTAGTTGCCATAGAACAAATATGAGCCATGTGCAATGCTAAATTTTCTAGTGATACCACTTCCTGAAGTTTTTGTAATAAACCATTCACCAGAATGTTCAATGATTGTATAAATCTCATCGCAATTATTGCCATACAAAATATCAAGCAATTCTCCTTCAAGTGGATATCTTGCTAATAATTGAGGTTTTATTGATTTTTCATAAACAATGCATTATTCAATTTATTTTCATTACTTTTTCCAAGTGAAAATAGGCTTTCTTTTTTAAAATTCACTTTAAAATGTCTGACATAAGAATGTATATGTTCTTTCATATCACTTTCATTAGAAATGTTAGAAATATATTCCAATAACTTAGCCTTCATAAATTGAAAGCCATTTCTTTCTATTTGATTATTGACCTCCGCATTGATATCATTCACATCATAATAATCCACTTTATAGAGATCAATATCATTAAATTCTAGTAAATGTGATAGACTCTCTTCCAATTTCGCTGATTTCACCATATTCTCTTCAATAATATTAATAATTTCACTTTGAGTTCTAGGCATTTCATTTCTTTGTTTCTCATACACCAAATTTGCTTTATTGATGATGAAATCCCGTCTTTTTCAAGCAAGCAAGTCAAGCTGCTTGAAATCATTTTCAATCTCCATTATATCTTGCTTGGAATTGTTTATGTCTGTTTTCAATTGGTCTATTTGTTTTTTTACAGTTTTAACATGCTTTTTAATGTCACACTTGATTATTTCTGTTTGGTCTTCAATTCTGGTTATTCAATTCTGCTATCATGACCTATATGAGATTGAAGAATGCAACTTGCACAAAACAATTTTTTACATTTAGGTTCATTACAAACGTATTTCAATTTTTCATTGTGTTCCTTACAGTAGGAACTATGTTGTTGTGAAGTTAAGGCATAAAGAACATGAGTCTTGTGATTAAGACAACAGTTAATACACAGAATTGCCTTGCAATCTTTGCATATATGAGCTTCATCTAGCTCAGTGCGTTTTTTGCACTCAACACAGCAGTTAAAATTATTTGCAGCACTTTCAAATGACTTGTAGAATGTAACCAACTAAGCTGTGCGAAAGTCATTTCTTGCTGAATTCATGTCTGTTGGCGTTTTGCATAAAGGACATTTAACTGAATTGTAGCTTCCTGCCAAATTGTGAAAGCATTCCATGCAGAAAGAATGCAGACAGTCTAAGATTACAGGTTTTCTATAAATCTCAAGGCACACAGAACATGTAAATAATTCCTCGAAGCTTTCCATTCTCACACATTAGAATGTATTAGGTTAAGTAATAAAAGATTTACAACGCAATTGTCACAGCATTTTATGCCAAATTTACAACAAAATTCAAAACAACATGTTTTCTTCTATTTTAATAATGCAATTAGTTTTCAAGAGAAAATTTACAGAATTATTTGAAATTATATTTAATTATAAATTGTCATTATTGGGTTTGAAAATATTCCATTTAAAAATTGAAGCAAATTCAATAAATATCTATTTCCACAACAAATTTCTTAGATACTGTTTATCAATTTAGGGTAATATATACCTATTGCAAGAGAGTTAATGACTTAAAAATGAAATTTTGAAAATCAGTAAAAAATTATTTGCATAAAAGGAAATTATATTCTAAGAAGAAGAAGAAGAAGAAAAAGAAAATCTATATTCAGAAATTGTTTTAACAATAAGTAGAAATACTGATTACAATTCTGAAAATGTCACAAAAATAATACAAAACTAAACAAAAAAGACAAAACAATGAATATTTACAAATAAAAATAGTGATTTACTTGGGCTATGGCGATTGCTAGTTTCTATTAATAGAGTAATCAATATTATAAAACGTATAAAATCGCCATTTCAGCTTTTTATATTTTACATGCAAAAATATTTTTTAATATCAATTTTTAAGTTTTTTAAATATATTTTGGTAAATCATTCCATATATTTATAACTTATACCAAATAGGTTCAATTCTGTGAGTTCTTTTATTTTGTTTGGATAATTTTGCAGCAAGAAAGTCATTTTTATTATATGGGAAAATATCATATATTAATTATTTTGAAGAATGTCGTTAAAACATTTATATATGTAACATTGTGGAAATAATTTTGAAATTTTTCTATATTAATTATTCTTATAAAAACTAAGATTATTTACTGCTACTTTGATGGCCCAATTTAGTTGCATTTGGAATTTTCTGAGAAATTTTTGGTTTATATCTGTGTAGAGTATGTTGGCATAGTTGAAATGACTTAATATTAGAGTATGTATTAATTGGATTTTTGCTTTAGTTGGAAGTTTTTGAGAAATTAAGTTAATTACTTTAATCAATATGGCCATTTGTCTAATAAAATGATTTAGTTGCTCTTCAAAATTTAGATATATATCAAAAATACTTCCGAGGTATTTAAAAAACTCAATCTGTTTTATTTGAATGTTGTTGAAATTAAGTTTGTAATTTGAAGTATCAGTAGATTTAGTTTTTGATTTAACAATAGAGAATTGAGTTTTTAGTGGATTTACTTTTAGTTTTATAGAAGCAAAATATATAGCAAGAGAAGCACAGTTTGTTTCGAGAGTTTGAACCGCTTTTTCGGGAAATTTATTAGAATGAAATAATATTGTGTCATCTGCATATTGTATAACGTCACATGTTACTTGTTCAGACAAATCATTTATGTAAATATTAAATAATAACGGACCCAAAATTGTACCCTGTGGAACCCCATTTTTAGTGCATACCCAATCTGAAAAAGATTCATTAATTTTAACTCTTTGCATGCGATTGTATAAGTAACTGGAGATAAGACCTATGCTGTCATTAGAAAAACCTAGAATTTTAATTTTTTGTAGTAAGATACTGCGGTCTATGGAATCGAAAGCTTTTGAGAGGTCTAAGCAAGCAATTGCTGAGTATTAATTATCATTTATTGTTGATCGCCATTTTTCTGTAGCTTGTATTAAAGCGTCGCTCGTAGAAATACCTTTACGTTTCTAAGTATCTCATTGAACAGAGCAACACTGGTAATAGGTGAAAAATTTGTTATAGAAAACATGATTTCTTATTTTCTATTGTGTTCTACTATATTCCATTGTTTTCATTGTTCTATTGTTTTAAAGAATTGGTACTGATAGAAAATATACATATAAATTATAAAATTAATTTCAGATACTCACAAAATGTGAAGGGCAAGGCAAATTAGGACAATAGAAACGCTTTTCAAAGTCCAATTATGAGCTTTTTTAAATGTCTGCAAAACAGCAATATCTGGCATTAAAAATGTTCATAAATCAGGAAAATGTCAAATTGATTTAAACTAATTACCCAGGAAACAACCATTATTGGCCCAACAATGGCTCACTGCTGGCACCCTTGGCCAACAATGGCCACTCATTTGCCATTCATTTTGAAATTTTTATTTTGTATAAAATTATGATGTACCTGCTAAGCGTATTTTAAAAATAATTTATTCATAAATATTTGGCACTTTGAAATTAAGAGTTATATAAAAAAGCTACACTTCAGCAGAAGAGATTTTTCACGACTTAAAATAATATTATTTCAAAAGTGTACTTAATTTTAAAATTAAAATTCTTTGGTAAATTTGGCAGATTTTTATGCTTATTGTTATCATTTATAACCAAAACTTTCTTTCAAATTTCTAACAAATTTTAGTACTAAATATGAATGATAGGATCCCAAAGGTATTGTATTGTCCTTTGTTGGGCTTGTGTTTGTTTCCTGGGTACATAAATCGTTATACTTTAACTGAAACTGAAAAGTGTGAAAATGCGGAGAATTATAACAACAAGAATTATGACAGTCCTGAATGGAAATGTCATTAAACATTACAGACTAGGTTGTGACAATATTATTGAAGTATCTCAAAATTCTACTGCAGTTATCAATGTTTTTAGTGTACTAAAGTCTTATATCATCAAATATTCCTATCCATATGACAATATATACGTCTAAATTAAAGAGGTTGTTTTATAAAATAGTATCACTATTATAATTCTGTAGACCAGTATTTTCTTACCTCCTTGTATCGAGGCCAACTTCGTATCCTTACTGGGCTATTTGAGCAATTGAAGAATGCTTGTTTAGACAATTCCATGTTTAGGGCATGTATTCAAGGGCGTACGCCTAATTTTCTTAATATGGAAAAAGCCCTGTGCCAATTTGTGAAAATATTGGAAAATAAACGACAAAAATGTATTTTTCGACTGTAGTTTTGAAATTTGATTAAAACCTGATAGGGGACATTTCACCTTCTCCCCCTTGTGCCCCACCAGAGCATACACTTAAAGAATAATAAGCGGTAATGGAAACAGTTTATATTTATCAACTATTTAATTTTAATTGTGATATTGCTTGGATATGTGGAAAACGTATATTTTTTAATAATTCATAAACTATTCCAGAATAAAGAATTTAAAGTTTAAAGGAAATTTGTGCAAACCTTGTTAATTTTTTAGTCACATTCTACTACTTCGCTTGTTATTTTGAACAGCACAAATTTTTTTACCAAATTTGTGCAACAGATCAAGCCTACCTTTAAAAAAGCAAAATTGTTAGTTTGTAGTTCATAATATAGGAGAATTCAAAAGTGCCTTCGTTAATTTTAAAAGTTATTCAGCACTACTAGAGCATTTTTTGAAACAATGATGGTATGTAGTGCGCAATATTCTTTGAAAATCTCAATTGAGTAATTTTTTACAATTATAAAAAGAACAATAATAAATTGTCAATCAGTATGCGATTGTTTTTTCACATGTTCCTTGATGTTCAACTTGTACAACTCATTACAAATATATTTTCTTGAGAATGCATGGAATATATGGATCAATAAAATGCAAATTGCCCCAAAATCTAACAAACATTTCCTTTGAAGAAAGGCAGCACTACAATGCGTATTGCTTTGCTTCATGGTGCAGAAAGATTTCATGAAGGCATCAAAATGCAGGCCAAATTAGAGCAATCCTTAAAAATATCTTTTGTGCCATTTATTAAGACAGCACTAAAAAAGTGTAATGCCATGTATTAAGAAAGCAAACGAAATCAATTTTCGTACGCCATCGCGCGACAGATATATTTCATAGCAAGAAATATTTCATGTAAGCTATAACCCTATATAAACTGTGCATACCAATGCCCAATATGCTAAGCAGTTCTTAGGAAAATATATTCTAAGAGGGGATAAAAAATCAAGTTTTAAATTAATACAAATGTGCTTGCACATAGCTATTCAGATTTCCACAAAAAATTTCTACATTTTGAAAAATTAGCAATATTAGTAAATATTTAAATGGTTGGACCTCAATTGCATTTACAAATTTATATATGTCTGCCATCCATGTTATTCGTAATATTATTGCACCAAAGCTCATCAGTTTGCATTACTATAACATAAATGTTTTATACCATTCTCCAAAACTTAAAATTTTCGCAAATTTGAAAGGTTTTTAACAAAGTTGCTTATTTAAAAGAACATAGATATCATATATATGCATATAAAGTACTGAACTCTCATTGATAATGTTTTATATGATATCCCAGGATTCACACAGACTCCTACTGCTTTAAGTGATAAACATGGAAAATTTTGTCATCTTAAAATATGAAGTAATTATTTGTGGGCCTGTGTAATAACATAACTGGTTAGAGGCAAATAAACGTGTGAATAGTCATTTGAAGTAGGCCTCAACAATAACGAATTTTGGCGTAATTATTTGCTTACGTTGAAATTAAGGCAATACTCTACAAGCCTCAGTTCTCAGCAAGGGCGCCGCGAGAAACTTCTTAAAGGAGGTGCAAAAAACTTTTTGCACGTGTTTTTGTTGAAAAAATATTTTATTTCTTTTGTGGAAATTTAATCATTTAATGGAAAGACAGCAAGGAAATGAGACCCTATTTCCAAGCATTTGATTTTCCGAAGTAATGTGCTGGAATCTGCTTTAATCTCCCATCTCATGTATAAAAATATAAGAATATAGACCTATGGTTTGTTATTTTTTACCACTCAAGTATTTTGAAATCAATATTTACCATATCAATAATAGGAAGCACTTTATATCTGATGTACTACATTTCAAATCGAAGTAGATTTTAAATTTACACCATTATTTTCCAAATATTAATCATATATTTAGCCTGGTTTAACGGTTAAACTAAGTTTAGGGAAGTTTTTTTACCCCAAAAACAACTAGAATAGGATTTTGAGCTCAAATCAAATAGAAAGAACATGATATTTCGTGACTCTTCCAGACTTTTTCGGTAGTTTTTTTCTTCATAATATGGGAGCCATCCTAACTTTTCTTATTTAGATTCAACAAAAACATCAATAAGCTAAGATTGGGGTAATAATTAAATCAGCTTAAAAGTTTTGCCTTAGGATGATTGCTAGTTTGGTATAGTGATGACATGCTTGAAAAACCCTAATGGTATGATTTCACGAACATTTTATTAATTTTCATTTACCTTGTACCCAAAAAACATCTATATTGTTAAATTCTAAACTCTTTTTAGTTTTTGTATGCTACGATTTTTGCATATTTTAGTTGCTACGTGAAGAAGACAATCTGTGAAAAAAAGTTATTTCAATTTTAAGACTCGGGGAATATGAATTTAACATATATGAGAATTCAGGAGCTAGATAAAATTGAAAATTCCAATGAAAACTTAAATATAGATGAGATTTCTCAATTTTGCAGGAAGCATTGTTGGTGACTTAGGAGAAAAAATTTTGAATCTACAAAGTTCTATATTAGCCTTTTGGAAAATGAAATGCATTTGGTTCATTAAGCATAATTTGGACTTCCATTTCCAATAAATGAAATAACACAGTGGGGAGCGAGCCATCTCGAAACATTCATCCTAATTTTGGTGCACCAAATCTTGTACAGATTGTGAAACCAGCATATTCTATAAATATATTTATTGATGAAATCTTAGAGGACTGGCTTCGTTACACAAACTTGTAAGCTCGTCAAATTTTATTGTAGCATTTATTTGATTGCAGTCTAGAAAACGAGGTTCACCAGTTTTTGTGTTACCATGATGAAGAAAAGATGTGTATGAATGAAGCAACTTTCTAGATCAATGTGAATAAATGATAACAATGTAGTTCTTTTGTTTTTATGCAAGGCTTCTAAAATTATTATTGCTTAAAATCTAAAGAAGGAATTGACTTATTTTCATGTGTACAACTCTAGATAAGATAAGATAAGATAAGATAATCTATATTCATTTGAATTTTTTACAATATTTTACTGATATTTCAAATGAATAGCGTCATTAACTACTATGTACAAAAAAATGAATAACAAAAATGAAATAAATAAAACAACACTGACTAAAAAATACACTGACTACGGATAGCTTACTAATTTCGATTTATTGTATAATCGTTATTATAAAATTTAAATCCTATCCATGATCTACCTGATATAAACTTTTGTTTGAGAAATAATAATTTTAATTCTTTTTTGAATTTTTTAAGGTTGTCTATTATTTTCATTTCTTTTGGCAATATATTCCAGTTATAAATTGCAGTATTAATAAAGGATTGACTCATGATATTTTTATTAAATTTAACACGTGAGTAGTTTTTTGTTCGTTTATTTTGCTTCAGACAATCTGTCGAAAATGAGAATGATATCTCGTTGTAGGGTGGTATTTTCTTTATGAATTTGAAGAAATAAATAATAATATTGTAAATAATTAACTCTTGTGGAAAAAGAATAGATTTAGAAATATATTCTTTTGTTTTAGAAGAGTTTTTATTACAAACATTTAATGCCCATTTTAGTTGAACTCGAAGCTTTTTTAACATTTGGCTGTGTACATTAGTATATAAGATATTAGCATAGTTTAAATTACTCATAACAAATGCATGAAACATTTATACAGTTTTAAGCTCTTTTAAATTGGGGTAACAAAGTTACCCCATACTTCGTTTAACCGAAATTTTTTCTAACATTGTTTAACCTAAGGAATTAAAGAACTTTTATAACAATCTAGAAAATATTTTTATTCAACTAAAAATGACTTGCGAGTTTTATGATTCTTAATAGTATAATTCACATGTATCTATATATATATTAGAATTAAAAATGAATAAATGCATTTCATGCAGTAAAAATATGCTCCTTATACATTTAGCGGAATACTAAATACATTTTAAATTTATTTAAATAAGTATTACTAAGAAATTCGGGAATTTTGATTTGAAAAAACTCTTAGTCAATTCAATTAACTCAACATGAAAGGAGGGCAGCTGCCCCCTTGCCCTCTGCTCGCGGCACCTATGGTTTTCAGCATAGTTAGTTGTATAATTCAAGTCTTAAAATTACAGTGTATTTTTAATAAAATATAATATTTTATTTTAAGTCCTTTAAGTGTATAGCCTAAATTATATTATTTGAAATTTTTCTCTAAAAATTGGTGAGGCCTGTACTCAATGACCTCAAGAAGCCCACCACCGGCACATATTATTGTCTTTGTAGCAACAATGCCTGGTTTTTGGAAGCATAGCCCGGCACGGCAAAGCATGTTTTTTCAAAAAATATCTAATTCTAGTAACAAATAAGATAAATACAAATGTAATTGTTGTATTTTGTTGATAAATTTACTGTAAATGTTGAAAAAAACATCTTTTAAGCCAAATTCCTAAAGCACAAGCATATATTCCAATTTTACATAAACATATTATGATCTGTTTCCATTAATGTACAGTGTCCAAAAATAAACACCAAAATATTAATATTTACTAGTTAAACAGTGAAAAACAAAATCTTTATCTTTGAAAAAGTTTTGATATAAGATTTATATTCTAATTAAATGTATACTATTCTAATAGGAACTATTCTAATATAAGGAACTAATTTATTAGAAAGCACTTACTGCATAAGAAAATAATTTAATAATTAGAACATAAACTATAAACTTGGAAACAATAAATTTCGCGTATTAAATTATTCATTTTGTACTAAATATGTCTCATTGCAGTTCAACAAAAATCGTAAAACAATATCTAATACGTTTGTAAACAATGATTTGAAATTCTGCAAAAAGTCAAACACGAATTATATGGCATAACGAAAATACGAATATATATTTCTTTTACATTTCAAGAAATTGCGCACTTTAATTTCTAAGAATCATTTGTGTTATTAAACATGAACTAGCATTTAATATATTATGAATAGAAAATTGTACAAAGGATAATTGTGAGTTTCAAACGCTTGCATATTCCATAGATTTGGGTTACGGCACGCCACGGTTGCAGCATTTCCTTCGTAGGCTTCCGTATTGTTAAAATTTAAGCTTATGCACAATTTTAAATATTCCCAATTTAAATTATCAAAATTTATCTAAATGGAAGCTTACTTTTACTGAGACCTATGGTGAGATTTTTAGTGGAAAACATCCACTAGTTTTTTTCAGAAATCCTGGAAATAAACAAACAAAAAGAAGTAATTCAATCCAATTTAGGCTTAAAGAAAGATTAATTGATTTGAAATGTGTGTGTCCCATTTTGCACACTATAGACTAAATATCTAAATTTAGCAATTTTTTAAACACAAATAATTATTATCAATTATCATACAAAAACTTATTCACTGCTTCCAATAACATATCCAGCAAAGAACACTACAACCATGCCAAGCAAAGTCCATTTATTTCTTCGACTTATTCTGGAAGGCTTTGCGGTGAAATCCATTCTATCTATAACTGGTGGGCCGTTGAGCTGCTGGTGAGGAGTCTGTTTTTTCTTGGCTGTTTTTAGCTTGTACAGATTAGATTTGACATTAGAAAGCATATCTAAATAAATCTTGTTAAGACATTGTTCTCGATTAAAAATATTTAGAGAATGGAACTTTCCCAATCTTCTGGTGGCAAGGCTTCATTGCAAAGTCTGACAATTAAGCTTAGGTCGCTACTGTGACTAAAGCACTAATGTCATTGATGCGACTCTTTGAGTGACTAAATATTCCCTAAACAATTTTCCCATTTTATTACAGTCTGGAAAAAGTTTTTCAACCCTCAGATTACATCAAATATATTTAAAAAATGTTTAGTACATTTGGAAGCAATATAAGTTTACAAACCTGTAATGAAGATGTTTCAAATTCTATCTACTAAGAAGATATTACTCTCATCGACCTGGTAAAATGCGTCATAAAGGTCGATATTACACAAAGAAAAATAACTTGGCCATTCCATAACAAATTTGGGGCAGGGCAACCGGGTTGATGTATTTGTTCATAAATGCAATTGTACTTTACCAGGGCTCCACAACTGCATACAAACCCGTCATTACATTTTTCAACAAAATGAGGCAACCCATAGCATGATCCGGTCAACATTCAGATTTTTAAATAAATTTAATTATTGACATGTGCTATGAAATTTAACTAATGAAGAGTTTAATCCACAAATCACATGTATTATTATTAAATAAAAAATAGAAATTTAAAGAAAACTCCTTCAGTTAACTCAGAAAACAATATTTTCCCACATAAGCATATTATGTTGTAAATTAATCACGATGGGATACACTATTTGATCTATTTAGTTCAATATATTTGATCTCAAATATGGAAGTGTGCTGTTTGAATGAATAAGCGCTAAACTTCGTGAGTTAATATCTTTCAATTATGTCTAAGTTCCTACACTTGAATTATAATCAGGAAGGGCCTTTGCCTGGAAGAGGCTGGGGCAAAATATTACTTATACGCAAAATCAAAAGGTGACGATTACAATGTGTTTGTCACCACAAAGTCGCTTTCACGGCATTAGTTATTTCGGTAAACTGTTTTCATTTATACTTGTCTATACAAAATATGATTACTGTGTATATAAATATATAATCCTTGCTAAATAGGTTATATATCATGGCACACAGCAGATGAAGTTATTGGCCCTATATCGAAAAAGGGATTTACGATGTATATATATATATATATATATATATATACATCGTAAATCCCTTTTTCGATATAGGGCCAATAACTTCATCTGCTGTGTGCCATGATATATAACCTATTTAGCAAGGATTATATATTTATATACACAGTAATCATATTTTGTATAGACAAGTATAAATGAAAACAGTTTACCGAAATAACTAATGCCGTGAAAGCGACTTTGTGGTGACAAACACATTGTAATCGTCACCTTTTGATTTTGCGTATAAGNAGTGGGGTGGGGATCCGTGGGGATCTCCGTACACCTCGTAAGGTGGGGATGAATATTCGCTCCATGGGTTTCGCGGAGATTGGTGGGGCAAGCCATAAATTTAAGGGTTTAAAAAGATCCAAAGAGGACCAGAACCCTCCGACAATCTTCATCATTAATTAGAATAAGAGACGTATCTACATATATCCTAAATCAAAGTATTTCTACTCATTTGGTTGTTTATTATTTTAATTCATTTTTCTACATTATTATCATGATAATAGAAATAAACGTGTTGTTATTCTCACCATTGATGGTAAATAGTGATAATAGCAACAGGTAAAGTTCAATAAATCATTTCCAAGAATTCAGATAATTCTGTTATAACTTGTTACCCACCAAATTCACATCATTATAACACCTTGTTCCGCTACTAGCAGTAAAAATTTCGTTTTTGTATCATAATCCAAGCTAGTATTTGATAGGGGAAGGAAATCATCGGTTCTTAAGCATGAGTTGCAGAAAAAATCCAGCTAGAATTGGGTTACCGACACCTCTATATGAACATTGGATCTAGTAATGGTTCTTTTCCAATTCAGTTTTGATTCTTTAAGAACCTCCATCTTTGCAATACTTTGCAGCAGATTTTATTTGACTTATGTTCGGGGGTGTAGTCATCTCCGTTTGGGGGGGGGCAATGCACCCCCTTACACCCCATGGCTACGGCCCTGTTTCATGTGCCAACACACAGCTCTTGTTAAACGTGTTTATGAGCCTGCTATGGCGAAGGGGGCTCATAGAAGCTAGACATAAATTTCACAGAAACAATGAGCAAAATTGCTAGTAAATATGTACAAATATGTTTGCATTTTAGAGTCGTGGGGATCCATGGGACCGAATGGGGAACGCTACGAAAATTATCGTGGGGTGGGGGTGATGTGGGGATCGACATTCTGCTCCATGGACAATTTTGAAATAATATAATGTTTAATATACATTATTACTGTTAATACTATTATAGAATATAGCCATGGAGAAATTAATATTATACATTAGAAAATAATAAAATATAATTATTTTAGAAATATATAGTTATATATAACGATAGTCTAAGAATATATTATATAATTCATACTTTCCAATCTTAGTACGAACTAATCCAATTCGATATATTGTGGAAATTTGCAACCTGGTCGTAAAATGTGCCCCGGTGGCCCATGCGACCCGAATACGATTATTTCTAACAAAAAATTGGACACAGATTTAAATCGACATTTGATAACTTAATATTAAATTAATATTAACAAATTACAAAATGGGGAATTACCAATAAACATAATCAAATCCAAATACGAATCTATATCGGATTCTGATTCGAACTCTCTTCAATATAATGGCGAATCTCGAAAATTCCGGATGGCCACTGAAACTTTTTAAACACTAATAATATCGGGGGCAAACAAATCTTTTGTGAAACATGTAAATCAAATTTTTCATTTGAATAGACATGTCTCTATGTAGTTTTTTAACTGAAAATATTAACAGTAGATGTTTATACTATGGAAGTGATTAAGTATTAAGGACGTGGACCAAATGCAAGCAGAAATAGTTAAATTATTATTTTGAAAGTCTTCGTATTAATCCTAACTTTCAACATTTAATTATAGC
This sequence comes from Hofstenia miamia, assembly GCA_900660155.1. Classification (NCBI taxonomy): domain Eukaryota; kingdom Metazoa; phylum Xenacoelomorpha; order Acoela; family Hofsteniidae; genus Hofstenia; species Hofstenia miamia. Next base: position 93,823 of record CABFPE010000773.1, read on the forward strand.
GTTTAATCAAATATTGCATGCCTAGGGCCTCAAAATCCCTTAGGTTCCTTTTAAAACCTTACAGGTTATAATAGTTAATAGGAGAATCACAACATCACAACATTAATGACAAATTCGTTGAAGTTTAGTGATTTTTATATGCGGTTGTGTGCGTGAAATATTAATATTATAGGAAAAACTCAAAGATAGTTCTATTAAATCCATTTGAACTGCGAGAATGGAAAGAAGTGTGATTCAAAAACTATTCCTCAGAGATCATTACTGAAAAAAAAGTTAATGTCGAAAAAAATTTTTCTTTCTATTTTATATACAAATCTGGCTAGCTTTCCTCGTTCAAAATTTGCTTTATAAACAGTTATAATATTTCGACTTTACAAAAAATGGAAGTAAACAGCATAACAACCAAAACAATCGCGAATACAAGTTTTTTGCAGAAAAAATTGGTTCAATATTTTTTTTCTAAAAAATAGTAGGATTTCAAACATTAAACTGTAGATGAACTTTTCAAAATATAACCAAAATCACTAGACTATAACAACTGCAAAAACACGATTCGGAAATGAACAATATTTATAAGCTGTATATTCCTATAACAGAAAGTTTTTTCCAATAGAGGTTTAGATCATGTATACAAAATGCTACGTATTTGGAATTTTTAGTTTAAAGATAATGTACTTACCTAGCATTTAAAATAAATAGGGAACGTGTGGTAGTAACTCGAGTCTGTTCACAAAATCAGCAAGAGAGTATTTTCAAACCTCGATGTAGCAGCGTTTTCCGATCGCTGCGTTGACTCCAGCTGATTAATAGCTTTGTGTCACTCAGTGAATGATTCCACGTGGAATTATGGTAAAGCTCCCGAATTATTTTATTACTTCTGCTCAAATAATCTCATCGGAAAATTCTAACAAATTCAATATAATTTTAGACTATAGTTATATTGACAGTTTTCTATAAGAAGCAGGGTTGGGTGATTTATGATTTTATTCTATTATTATCAAATCAACTGATTTTAATAGAAAATAATTAAATCTTGATTATAATCAATGAAAAACTAATTTTTAATGTTTTTCAAGAAATTTCGACAAGGGATAACACTGGTCGAATATCATTAGCATATTAAAATATAGAATAGCATCATTAGAATATCATGGTCATTTCATTAGCCTCATATGTACAACACACTATACAAATGTTAAAATGTAATGTTATGTAACACACACACACACACGCGCGCGCGGTTCATTCAATTTGGGCTTGTGCTTATGGGTCACAAATATTTTGCACGTGAAAGGTGCACAACCGTGTAAAACATGTATCTAAAAATACCATTGATTTTGTTTTTTAAAATGTTGATTATAATCCGATTTTACCAGCTTGATTATAATCACTGATTATAATCAGAAAACCCTGATAAGAAGTACTTTAAAATATAGAAACTCGATTGCGCTTATTAGAAAAAAAAATTTTATCAAAGATGATTAGAAAAGTCAACAGTTGATTTCACAAACAGTTTTCATCACATAAACTAAACATATAAATTTTGTATGTGGAACGCAGACATTGTAAAACTAGCGAATCTTCGATTTGAAATTGTGTATAAGAGTTCAAAAATGGGAATTCCAGTCAGGGCCATTGCTAAGGTCTTCAGCCCTTTCTTAAGCCATGTATGATGCAACAGCCCCATGCAGTAACAAAACTTTATCTAACCTTTTGCGACATTAAAATTATTTTTTGGATCACTATATTAAAAATATTAAAATTTTAAACTGAAGATTTATTTTAAACTTGGTAAAAAGTACTCGAAATCAATGGATTCCACACTGTAGAGCATGACTAACCAGTGATCAGCATTGACAGAAAATTTAAACCCCACCCATGTAAATTAACGCAAATTCCTCTTATTTTAATCCCATTTATGATTCTTGCCGAAAAATATCTTAAATTTTTTTTGGTTTGAAAATATTAAAAACTTTGATATAATTATGGAATAAATTAGAGAAATTAAATTTGAAAAAATAACAAGAAATTCAGAAAGAAATTGCGAACATTCCTCTTTAATAGACAATGCCTACTTAATGACAATAATACACTACATTCATTTGAAAGTTTTGTATAAAATGCACACACACATTTTAATATTATATATATTTATTATATTTGTATATAGCTTTTTGTAGTTTTGTAGTTTATAGTTTTGTACCTTTTTCTTGTAGCAATAAATTGCTTTCGAAAAAAAAAAAATGCAACTGGAAGTTGAAAAACTAAAACTTAGTTTTAGAAAAGTATTTGATTTTATGTAAAGCTTCAACATTTAAATTATGCTTTTTAACATATTGGTTATAAGAATATAGCAAGTGGACTGATTTCCATCAACTGTTCTGTAATTGTTCGTTTTTTATACTTTCGGCAGTTTTTGATGACTGAGTAGTTTGTATGTAGCCAGTGACAACCACCCGACCCAAAATCTAGTTCAATATTTCGAATTCCTTGCTTCGTATGCCAGCCTAGCATAAAATTATATAAATGCTTAGCTGTAGCTTAATCATCAGGCCCGGAGCCAACATTATCACCAAACAAGGTCGACACTTCATTAGAATTTAAGATAGAATTTTACCAAGACTGTATACCATACCATTTTAATTGTATAGCGGGATTTTCTTACGGCTCGGGTAGCGATTCAAGTAAGTGACTAAAAGCGGGGCAAAGCATCGCGAAAAAGTTTTGAAAATATAGTCAAAATAGACCTTATTGAGAGCAAAGTTACAACAGTTCAATTAACTAATTATATTTTTAGATGCTGAATTTGTTCAGCTAAAGTTTAGCTTGGCTGTCCAGAATGGGTTACCTGATCTTCCAGGGTGTTCATCCCACGGGCCTTCGATTCACTTAAATGATTCCGTATGATTGCACTTCAAATATAATATATCTCATTGATAAATTCTACATTAACTGTCAAGATTCTTTTACTCTAAAATTTAGCTGGTAAATAGAATAAGCTGAGTATTGGACTGAAATATATAACACAAAATATAAAATTTTTTTTAGGTATATAAAATATCTTTTATAATATTTAAAAAAGGTCGACCGAGAAATATTATATAAATATTTTTTATATTTTTTATAATATGCATGAAAATCCAAGAAAATCCAATCCAATTTTTTATATATATATATATATATATATTATTTCATGGAAGAGGTTACAACAAGGAGGGAATACCCTCATAATTTCAAAGTAGATTAAATCATTAGCTAAGAAACAATATTATTATTGGAGGGGCTGAACTGAGGCTCTATTCAAAGTTTGGATGTCTTAAATTTAAAAAGATTTGATGTAAAAATAAGTGCCAAACTGGGAAAATCATTAAGGTGCTCCAGCCCTTATAGCCACACGTGTTCCTTAGATTAAATAAAAACTAATTCTCTTGTTTATTGGAAATTTAGTTTCTAGTATGCAAATAAATTGCTTAACTTCTAGATTTAACTAGTTAAAGCAAGTACAGATGCAATCTTCTCATAGCAGAACCTTTACTGACTTGGTATCAGGCTACAAATTTCAATGTCGTAAATTACCAGGGGTGATCAAAGATTCCAACCATTACGGCGATAACTAAAATTTGTATGCAACAGCTAATATTGCCCCAAAGTTGCATAATTATTTTCACAATGCATTTCTTTATTGTTGAACTAATATTGGAAATACTCAGGAAATACGACGTTTGCATGTATAAGTGATTTTGCCATGCATAGTAGCAGATAAATGTTGCCTCAGTGTATGTTTGTTACTATATCATCTACCTGTACACAATTTCAGGTATTTAGTAATGCTTACCTGAATTCTTCATTCAAGTTCTATCTAAAAAATATATCCTTGCATCTTATACTATTGTGTTTTTTCCGATTTTTCTGTAATGCAAAAATAGAATTTGACAAAATTTTATAAATATTATAGTTATTTTCTCTTCAAATCAGGAAATCATCTGTCATAGAATAAATGACGAAACCAAAACCACCACTGGTTGCTAATTGCGTTTAAAATTTGCACTGAGCTAGTGTAAATAATAATTTGGTTGATAATAAATGTATTGTTTAAAATATTTATTCATTTATACAATAAATTTGGAAACACTTACTTTAGTTTTAGCATTAGCGATTCACAATTGAAACTTTGGCAGTGTAAACAAGATAGCATGCCACTTTAATTGTAGTGCTGCACAGTTTGTCACTACAATATGCATGGTGTAATTGATTTTCGTTATCTAAATATTATAATATTCTCACTATAAATCTTCTCAAACAAGCAGTTCACAGAGGGCGTTGATGCGCGCTTACGCATAATTGAATCTTTATTTGTGTTATCTACGGATGGTTCATAAATAATTTCAACACATTTATTTAATTCCAGATAAATACATTCATTCATAACAATATAAACAAAGGATGAATATTAACTATATAATAATATTGGTCAAATAATACTCTCGCCTTTCACATTAGTGAGTAAAATTTAAAAACATCGATTTGTTGAACTTTTATTACAAATATATACTTTAATTTGAACACAATAGGTAATCAGATGATTATATAGTGTACAAGTGACGTAAAAATAAAAGAAAGGAAAAACTTTTAACAGGTTATTGCTCATCCTTTAACGGCTCATTAGATTAATGGAATTTTTCATAGAATAATATGCATTTCTAAGATAATTTTTATCAGGTAAATGTATTTCCATTGCACAACAAACACTGGTCAACACCCGCACTGTCTTGCTGCGATAGTAATCATTAACAACACACGTTTGCATAAATAACAAACAAATGTGAATTTAATAGGGTTTTACCATTTAAATTAATTTATTTGTTTGTTTTTATGCAGCTCGCGTCTGTGGTTAGCGACGCCAATCAAACAGCAGGTCATATTAATTTTTTTACTACAATTGGTAATACAGAATTCACGTGTGATGTTTGGACTGTTGAGGCAGACAATACTGAAGAGAAGTATTAACAATGAAACCAGGCTAGAATTTACAAATTTTCATTAATTATGAAATCTGTTTAATATATTTTACAATTTAAAAATCAGTCTAATGCCAAGAAAATTGTAAATATTCTAAGGCTATTAAAATTTATGAAAGATATTATTTTTACCATTTCTATCGTGAATAACTAAACGAAATACTTTCAGTTTTACTAAAAAAACCAAGTGCATCAAATATTTTGACCTGTTTGCATTCCTGGTGTTGAGCAATGTAGTTGTAAATCGTATTCAAGCAACACAGTGAATGGGATGTAAAATTTATTTAAATGTGTATTCTCAAAATTTAAAAGTTGCTGCTTAGAAATCAATTCAAATTAGGATCCAAATAAAGGTGTGTTAATTCTTATGTCTTCATGCTAGGTTTTGAGATATTTACAAATGTGCATGTTATCAGTGGCGTTGAACCTATGGAGGGCCTAGGAAAGACATAGTCCCCCCTGTTTTTTGAAAAACAAATTTTCAATACGATGTCATTACGTTTTATCAGTGCCAACTCAGAATATGAAGCC
>CABFPE010000773.1:149056-160775 GCA_900660155.1 Hofstenia miamia
GTCGACTCGTCACTAAACATCACCTTTCTCCACATTTCAACTGTCCAATGACGAAATCTTTGACAAAAATCTAACCTTTTCTTCAGGATAACTTTAGTTAGCAGGGGCTTCTTAGCAGGCTTTCTCACTGGGCAACGAAATTTCTCACGAAGGCGACGTTGTATTGTTCGAATAGATAAATTGGAAATTCCAAAATGAAGATTTCTTTTAATCTGACTTGCACTGATAAATGGATCTTTCACAGCTTCACGGCCAATTGCACCATCATCACGATCGGATGTCTGTATGTTTGCCTGCGGCTGCATCCCCAGTTACGTTGAAACGCTTTAATATCTTTGTAACTGTTGGACGAGATACACCAACAGCTTCAGCTATTTCTTTGTGAGTTTTATTCGTGCTGGTGGCCAATATTGTAATTTGTGATCTCTTCAATTTGCTCACTTCTCTCCTTTTGTTAGGCATTTTGTAACGCACTATGCTTTCAAAGAAACTATAAATAAACCCGAATTTAGCGTGCAAGATAATAAATGGGTAAATGAAATGACAATTTATGATCGAAATATGATTAATCAATCATTTCAGCCAATCAGAATATACCTATCACGCAATAAGTGTATGCATTCAGAAATTTAATGAATAATTTATTTGAAATAACAATGTTCTATAATTCTGTCGACCCCTGTATACCTTTCAAAATAAAAACAGTACAATTTGCATAAAAGACATTTCATGGTTAAATAATGACCAGAAGTATTTGCGTGTTTAAAAAAAGGTTATACTACTACTAGATTTCAAGGCTTCTTATTTAAAGCATATCTATAAGCTACAAATTCATTATAAGACAGTTACATTATAAATCAAATGAAATATTGCAACAAAAAAATTAGGGATGCTATTTCTAAACTCTAGAGGCATCTTATTAAATAGTTCAGATGCATGTACAAAAAATGAGTTGGAGGCTATAAATTTTTGAATGTGATGGATTTTCGATATTTCCCAATATGATTTATCAAACAAACTTATTGCTCAGACGTATGATGTTGCTGCAGTAATGGCCTCTTATGTTAATGGTGTTCAGGCCAAAGTAAAAGAAAATGTGAACAGTAAAGCATTTTTTGTCCACTGTTATGAACATTCTCTAAACTTAGTTTTAAGGAAAGGTTTGACTTCTATTACTGAACTGAAAATGTTTTCTGCTTCTTTTGAAGCCTTAGCAACATTTTTCAACAGATCCCCCAGAAGATTAGCACCTGCTGATGAAGATTGCCAAAGTCTCTCCACAGGGTTTTCAACAGTATTTTAATAACTGCCAAAAATGGGACTTCGACACCATTAACTACTGGATTTCTAAAATTCTTGAATGAATTTAGTGGAAAATTCTTTTTAGAGTCGTTAAACAAAGTCTATTCTCATTCTGATGTGTACTTTCAAGCTTTGCAGAAAAACAATTCGACATCACATTTTGTATTCAAAAGCTAGAACCATTTTTTGATTTTTTTGTAATCTCAGCGTTGTTAGGAGAAATTTGATTTGGTTTAAAATAACGCTCTAACTGAAAATGAAATTGATTTATCACGATCACTTATGATAGAATCTCATAAAATTAGATATCATATTTATGTTTGCTAATTGGTGGAATTTTTCTTAAAATTTTTATAAAATTATGTAACTAGAATTTCTACTGTCTATCTCGAGCCAAACCCCCTTTGCAATATTTAAGTTCGAATACCAACAAATATTCTTTGTAAAGATTAAACTCAAAACTTACAACGACTTGCAATCAAGTCAATCAAGACAAGTCAATGTAAATACCTCTTCAAAAATGGCTGCCTATGCAAATGACCAATTTTCATATAAACAGATTGGTTGTGCTGGTTTCAATACAGCTTATCTCGCTTTAATTCTTCCACTTTCGTCCAAGCAGCAAATCTTGAAATTAAAACAATAACCGTTTTGTAACTTATAATTTAATAAGCTGTTAGTCGCTTAAGCATAATTATGAAAAAAACTAAAACAAATTCAATTCAATATTTGAACATATTCGCGTTCTTGATGTGGAATAAACACACACTGGGTAAGGACTGATATGGACTAACTTTCTCCAATTGGGGGATTTTGCTTTGAAATTAGTTCCAAAAGACCACTATAAAAATGAGTGATCACCGCCAATCATTGTGCAATAGGTAAGAAAAGTAGCAACCAATTTTTAAGAAATAATCAATTTCTAAGAACTGATTGCATGCATTTGACGTTATTTCAGAAATTGCTGATTTTCACATTATTTTTATAGTATTCACTTTATTGATATTTGGTTCACCCTAATAGTCATCATCCGAAAAATTGACTGTATTCAGACAATTTAAATGCCTAGCACACAGCAAAAATGATATTTATATTTGCATGAAGGGAAATTTGCTTGAAATCATTGAAAATATATTCAACGAATTTTTTCCCATAACAAATGAAATATGTTTTTATAAATACGCTGATGCTTTTTAACACAAATTTGAAATTTAATTGTACTCTGTATTTTGAATAATAATTGCATTGAATTTTGGACTGCTGTAATTCTTCAATTTCACTAGTGCCTGACTACCTATTTTGTAATTCTAAAAAATACTTCGCAAAAACTTTGAAATTTAATATATATATAACAAAATTATATATAATCTCCAGAAAAAAAAGATAAATATTGAACGTATACTGTAGACGTAAATGAGTCTACCAAGATTCTGGCGTTCCAAAGATTTTGTTCTTGTATATAATTTATACATAGTAAAGCATTATATATATATATATATATATATTCAGTCTCGTGCAAAAGTTTTAGCCATTCGCAGAACCAATAGTTCAATAGTAGTTTATTTCAGTTCTGATGAACATAACCAAAACTTGAAACATTGTACGTAAAGCCCAGGTCATGTGCTTCCTTGCATAGGTTATTGTATGTTTTTGAACAAAGTGAATACATACTGAGAGTGACGTTTTTAACACATTGACGCCACGTATACATTATAGTGTATACAGTGTGATTTCACAGTGTGCTGCATATGCACTATGTTTATACACTTCGTAGCTTCAATTTTTGCATTGTATACCTAATGTGGATACATTCTATGTACTTTACAATGCTTTAAGTATATACTGGTATGCTGGGGAAGATTTGTGAAGGATATTTGGAAATAAATTTTGCATGATAAATTTTTTGCAGATAATTCAGGGCCATACCATTATACTATTGTAGATGAAATTTTTTTGCCATATCAAATGGTTGTCTAAATATATAAGACTTATAACCTATATAAAAAACCTCTAACTTTGAAATTTAAGTTTTATTATAATTTTTTACTCATTTATGTCTATTTTCTTATGTATATCTTTGCAGCATGGTGGATGCCCTAGGATTATCATTATCATCATCATCACTTATAAAAATAGGTCTGATTGATCATCTTGGTTTTTGTTTATATTTTTTGTTGTTTTAAGCTATATCCAAGTGACGTAAACATTGCACAGTGGGAAAAATAATTTTTTTCAGATATCTTAAAGCTCAATATCTTGTACGTTTTTGAGAATTGGAGTCTAATATCTCTCAGGCCTTCTTTTTAGAACAATTAAAAAAATGCAATAAAAAATATTTTAGCACAGTGGGAAGTTTTCATTACTTGGGCTTGGCAGTCAATGTGTTAAGTAACAATTTGTTTACAGCCGTGCAGAAGTTTTAGTCTCTTTCGCTAGGAAAAATTTTTCAAAATAAGAATAGTTTTTTATAATAACAAAATAGCAATAAAACACACATATGTAACTAAAATTTTATGTTAGTACTTGGAATGACTTCCCTTGAGCCGCACAACTTCAGCATCTCTTTTCGTCTATGATTCGAAAAGTTTCACTATTGTAGCATCCGGAATAAGTGCCCATTCTTCTTGAGCGACTGTCCAAAGTTCGTCCATGCTTCTTGGGTGCCTTTCCTGATTTTTTTATTTGAAAACATCCAATAAATTCTCAATAATTTTGAGTTCGGGACTTTGAGGAAGTCAGTTCTCAACATACGAAATGTTGTGGCCCTCCAAGTAACTGTGTTTAAAACTTGAAGTATGCACCTGTGCACCGTCCTGCTGTAGCGCAAGCCCAGGTTGAAGGATATTTCGCAATGAATTATATAAAATACGACAATATTCTGTCGAATTTATGTTTCCATGGCATCTCTCTAGGAAACGTACGCCATCTGCTCGCATAGCCTGCAAACCATCTGAGAAGTAGGAAATTTCGTTGTTTTGCTCATATATTTTTCATGGAATTGAGATCCTGGAGGTCTACGGACGTATTTTCTAAATTGTTTGCAGACAAACAAAAAGCATTCATCTGAGAAGATGTGCTGCCTCCAATTCCCAAAACGCCATAAGTACCTGTCTTTGCAATATTTACTCTTTTTCTTTTATCTGCCAAAGTGAGAAGTGGTTTTTTTACTGCTATTTGGCCAAAGAGCCTGGCAACTCGTAAAACTCTTTTTTGTAGTATCTACTAATATAATGTTTGGCAATTTTAAACCTATTCTGACCGGAACAAAAAAAATCGAAAACTTTGTGACGTTTCTCAGTTTCACAACCTGGTTGCTTCTGTTGAATTTGGCATAGAAAGACCAAAACCTGTCAAATATTGACAAACATATTCAAACACATCTACATTAGAAAAGTGACTAAAACTTATGCACGACTGTTTACTGGTTGTTAACACAAAAGTTTACTATCAGCGTATGCAATAATCTTTTATATTTTCTCAGTGGACATCATTTTGCAGTGTAATGGTTATTTAATTTAAATTTGGTAGAATAATTGAAATTGGTAACGTGGAGGATTAATAAAGTTGTTATAAAACGATTGAAGTAAAAGTAACTAAAACTTTTGCACAAGACTGTATATATATATATATATATATATATATATATATATATTGTAAAAAACAAGAAATATTTTATGTAGACATGTTTCGAGTGTCTCCACTCATCGTCAGTACAAAATAACTAAAATAATATGGTGGTAAATACAAATTTTATAATTTTAAAATTGTAATTCGTAGATCTTATACGATATTTAGTCTTTGACTTAATTGTTTATTTAATAGATTCTCCTTAGTTTCTTTCATGAATATAGCTTCTGCAATTTTTGTATGCTTGGTTTTCATTAAAATAGTAAAGTTCTTCCTCTTAGGTGCATATATATAGATATATATATATATCAAATATGATACCGCTTAAAGATGCAAGAGAAATATTATACCTTAACAAGTATGAGTTTACATTGAAATTTATAATTTGTTCCTACATCAGCAAGGGTACGGTTTCATGTTTTGATAATTGGTTCAATTCTCGCTTTTTTCAGGTCTAACAGAAGTTTACTGTCTATGCAATGCTCAATTACATGATAGTATATAATTTTAGAGATACAGAAATCCTAGAGTAATTTTTTGATTTCACCTTACAGTATGTCTGATTTGAAGCACTCTGAATGGAAATATGTAGTTGGAAGAAAGATTAATTGGAAAAAAACTGCAAACTGAATTTTTTAGCATAAAATACTAACAACATAAGAGTAAGAAAATACCTCTTAGTAGTTTTATTTCAAATGGAGCTTTTGTACTTCAAAAGATACACTAAACTTCGAGCATCTGCTATAATCAAATGGCATTTCTCCCAGCATAGAAAAATTCACCTTTCAATTGAAACCTTGATTTGAATGGATGTGTTTGTTACAACTTGTTATTTTCTCAATAAACTTTCTTTAACAAAAGCCACATATTGAGCTATTGGAGCATCATATGTTCACTCTTCTTTTGGATTAAAAAATGCATTAAAACGAATTAATATATTTTCGGAAAAAGAAAAAATGGCAAGCTGATTATTTCAAAGAAACTACTTCCTATGAGATCCAGATCAGTGTAAATACAAAATATTTTGAATTTTCTGAATACGTTTCAGCCATGAGTAACTGCAGAATTTCATTTAGTTATTTTATAACTAGCATTTTTAAAGCATACAAGGTTTAAGTTCCCCAATTGTATGTGATTTTTGATCAAATAGATTATCCAATATTTCAACGCGTTGCACTAGCAATCTATATGCTGAGAAACTTTTAGTAAACTGTTCCTTTTGGCGCATCTAATATGGTGATGAGACTTAGATTTTGATAAATATATTGATTAAAAAATTTGATCTACTTTAGTCAATTCTATCTCCCAAATAGCAATCATTTATTGGGCCATTTTAGTTGGTATTAGCGGCAGATAACTGCTGGAGAATTAATGGGCCAGTGTTTTACATGTAACAAGAACAATTTTATATTGCTAAATAGTTAAGAGAAATTTTTGAATTCTTATTTCTATCAAGTATGTTGAATACAAATTCTAAATTGAAAATTGAATGAATGCTTTAACTATATAAACTGCCAATGATTATGAAATTCTGCCAAATTTAGAATAAATTTAAAATTTCAAAAGCAAATTAAATTTTGAAATAGAATTTTTTTTCAATTTTCAAAAAACTGTTGCGGAATAGTTAGAGTTCTTAAATATTAATGAATAAATTATTTTGAAAATTCATTAAAAAAAATTAGATTTTTCACAAACTAAAAATTTCAAGAAAGACTTTCATAAATCATATTCTATATTTAGGTGATATAGGAAGCAAAATTATTATAAAACTTTTTACTTTCAAGTATCTGCTCATCGATTATTGATCATTACGTTTGCTGCTGATAACACTAGTGATCAAAATGTGCCCGCAAATATCACACATTTCCCACCCACTGACCATTGCCGATTGCTAATTTGTGATAAATCATTGAAAAATAATTTATTCCAAATTGTAAATCTTTGTTAGATTGAGCTTAGAACAGAGTTGGAAAAGTATATCTGATCCAATTTCATCAACAATGATGCACTTGTGATAAATTATTGAAGCAGATGTTTTTAGACTTATTTTATATATAAAAATATGCATTATAATAGAATAGATTGCAAGAAAGATTGAAATGAAGATCGAAACAATCCTGCGCTTGATTACTGAATGCCTACTTTACACTGATTATTGGTGTGAGAAAATCAATCCATTAATATTTTGGAATTTGAACACCTCACTTCCAGCACTTTCGGTATCAGCAGGTATATTACAGGTATTTGCAGCTAATCTTCCTTATTTATATTGACATATTGTTGTTGTGGTCGATTGGTCACCACATTTTGGTATTGCATCCTTCATCTATGAGTGGAAGTACAGCTGCACTTAGTAAACAGCGGTGGCATTGTGAACGCCATTAGCTTAGAAAAAGCATGGTAAAAATAAAGTATTCTTTATATTTTGATTTTAAAATAAATGGTTTACGCCGATGGAAAAATTTGTTTTATACATATAATTGCATAGTATTCTTGCTTTCAGAAGCGTATCCAGAAATTTCTGACCTCAGTTTTGATATATTGCATGAAACACTTTGATTTTTTTGATTTAGGAATATTTTTTTAAAAGCCTGAAAGAAAAAAAACATTGCCTCGTGTCTCTTCAAAATGCGCGACTGCTTCCTTTGATTAATACTAAAGTAAGAGGCGTCAGAATTTTAAATATGGGGCTTAAGCAGAAGTTTCTTGGGCTTTTTACAAATACCAAGAAGTCATTTTAAGAGTAAAATAAAGTTGTGCAAATCACACTTATTTATCATAGTGCAATGAAATGAAACCAAAATTGCATCACATATTGCAAATAATAAAAAAATAAAATCTACTTATATTTTCATATCAGTTTTCTTGGCTCTTAGATCTTGAAAAATTCCCATTGCTGCTTTTTAAATTTTTTTCAAATATCCATTTTCTATGAATGGTATCAAACTGTAATATTTAGAATATTGCCTGACTTCATACTAGATTAGATCAGGGCAATGCTGGATGCTTAAGTCAAATGCCAAATTGCATAACTAGTTTGGCAAGTTTACGGAATTTGGCAACTGGTTCAATAATCCCAAGACTTAAACCTTTATAGTGCACAAAATGAATAATAATGCATTTAACTGGGTCAAAAGTCATCATGTTATATTTTTGTGACAACTTAAATATTTCATAAAAAAATTAGATGAAACGAGTTCATTACTGTATGATATATAAGCATAGTGAACAAGAAAAATTGTATTGAGACATACAGAAAACTGACATTCACATTTTGAATACCACTGTAGCAAAAAAGACCATTTCATCGTGTCACATCCTACTGTCCCATTATGCTCCAAAGTGGGTAATCTTGAAAACGGCCTGTTGCTCAAAATGAGTTGTGTAGTAAGAAGCGCCTTTGATAGCTTTTCTTTAATCATTGAAACCAAGATTACTTTGCCAAATTCACTTTGTTTTTGAAGAATGCAAACATCATCTAGAATCTGTAAAAATAGGATCACAACAGGAGAAGAAATATATAGATTCCTCTACCAGTTAAGATGCTGCACTATCGAAATGAAGAAACTGTTGGATTAATTTACGGAACTAAAACACTCTTGATACATATATTTTGCTATATTTATGTAGAATGGGCATTAATAGTAAAGGCAATAGGCTACCCCTCTCTCCCTGAATTGCTAAGATTGGAGGGTCGATTGCCCCTTCTGCTCTGTTCCCTCACCCGTACCATAGCTGTTTATTGGGATTGTATATTGTACTTGATTACCAAAGAAGGCAATTGAGATCAGTGGTGTACTCAGGGGAGACATGGTGGAATGTCCCCCCCTCCCCATCAGGTTTCCAATTTTGATTTTGACTGGATAAATCAAAAAAAATTTTCGTAAAAAATTGAAAAATTTAAAATCTAGTATCGTAAAATGCATTTTTTAGGGTCTATTTTCTATTTAGGGTGATGACAAAGGAATATACTTTATTAAAAAATTTTAGAAAATATATCCAAATATATTTAAGGCTACGGCTAGGCTATGTGATTGCTAGCAAGAGCAGCTAAGAAACACGTCAAATCGCTGATTATCGCGATTCTACCAAAATGTGACAGATCACGCGTGACCAATCACATTGTCTAACTGTAACCAAACCACAACAATTTAAAATACTAAATTCCAGTGTACCGAGCAAATTTATAAATACTATGCCACTCCAAAAATCCAAAATCACTTTTAATAACATGTACAACTTCATTATGACATGTCAACAGCTGCACAGCAGATTTATTTTCTGGTTCCCCTGCTGATCCCATTCCGTTCCGTGAGATTTGATTCGCGTCTCATTGGTTTCTACTCAGTACATATATTTTTAATTCCTGACAGAAATTAATTTTGCTAAAATTAATGAATGGATCTATTACTTGGAGATGCTTTATCTTAGCAAATATTATAATTCAATTAAATCAAATTGGTACATTTTCCGGTTGAAACTGAAGAGTTGGTCGCGATTCCGTGAATTAAACTTGTTCCCAATAACACAAAAGTTATGCAGGCTTCAAACAAAGTGTATTTTGCCATACTTTTGTACATAATCATATTGGTTAAATAATTCAATGCAAAGCATACTGTTTTTAACTGTTCAATTTAACCTGATTTTTATCTATGAATCGTAATGTGTGAATCCCCGACATATATGTATTTCTGTGAAACCTGAGTAGGATAAAAGTAGATTAGATGGACATTGTATAGTTTACCAATTTCTTAAATATAAATTTTGAAAACGATAATATATGATGCAACAAGCATGCGAAAACTCAAAAAATTCAACACTACTATTCTGTACAAATGAACTACGTAGGAAAAACACATAAGAACGTTCCACCGAACCACTTCATCACAAGTTCAAGCAGCAATTAGTCAATCCTAAATTGTAAATATTAAGAAATGAAATAATTTATTTAAAAATCATTTTTGAAAAATATATTCCAGAACTTCATGGTCGGACTTAGGTTTCTCCTCATCTTTCTTTCGAATGTATCTGCAGTTCTCCAACTCCTTCCACTGCCGTTCAGACTCTGACACCAGCTCTCTTGCAAAGCCCATCGCTTGAACGACATCAAATAGGCTGTCAAATTTAGAATCCATTGGAAGCTTTGAGCGTTTATGTTTATTTTCTTCAATAATTTTCTGTCTTTCGCGGTATTTTTCGCAAACTAGCAAAACAGTCTTATGAAATTTGTACAAAATCGTCCATCGTTTTGGATCCAACTGCTTCTGTTTTTTCTTAGCTTCTTCACTATCACTGTCCTCTTCTTCAATGTCTGCAAACAATTTGTTCTGCTGAAATTTAGAGAATATTGACTTTCTCTTCAGGTCCAATGAGAGGCTATTGTCCTTCTGAATCGATGACAAGTTACTTCTAATATCTTCACTAAGCTGCATCAACTTGAATGCACTTGGAAGTACTTCGTACTGAACACTAGCTCGGTCCTTGTTTTTGATTTTTTCTTGGTACTGTTCTGCTTCAATCCTCCTTAGGGCTTTGTACTGCTTTATGATTTTCTTGTAATTGATTTGGTTAATCTCATATTTCTGCGCTGCACTCAAATGATAAACTCGGACTTTCTGATTTCGCCGCTTTAGTAACTTTTCAATTTCAACATCAGGAGGCTTGTAGTCTTTCATCCTTTGATTGATGATGTCTTTGTATCCAAAGTGCTTCTTCATAAGCTGCTTGCGTGACTCGCATTTTACACCAGTTGTATTGATGTTGCTCATTTAGATAACTAACAAATTAGTTTGAAGCCAAGTTTTCGGACATCTATTCTTTTAAATTTGTAGCCAGTGGTGCCAATATTTAATGATGCAAGTAATCTTACACATGCACAGTTCTTATTTTGTAGTAACATTAGTTTGCGATTGTAAACGTAATACAATTTTGTTAACAACTGCAAATTATTCAAAATCAAAAAGTTTTTGGATCGGAATAGAAGATTTTCACATTCCATATTGACTCTCTGACTACAGTTCTTAAAAGGTCATTCATGATAAATATTTAAAAAACTCCAAATGAATAAATTTGCAATACCCGTTTTTTTAGGAAAAACGTACTACTTGTTTACACTTTTTTAGATTTAAGACATTACATTCTTTAAAGGTAACTACAGTATATAGCTCTAATATAGAAAAATTAATAACCAAATTACACTTTAAATATTACAGGAATATTTAATAAAAAAAATTACGCGTAAAAGCCTACAAATCTTGCAAAAACATGCCAAAAAATTTCTACTTTTCTTATTTACGTCATATTCTCTTATGAAGTAATTCCAGAAGATTTCTTTCAGTTTATTTTTTACTATTTGGGGATTTTCTATCATTAAGTTTGTTTCTGACGATATCTGAACACAATTGGCTAAAGTTATAATTCTGTTAAAATAGAATTGAGACGTTTTACTTTTGATTAGTTACGTAACATTTTTGAATTGATTTCATTAACAGATTTGCAAAAATATGTGTTGATTTGACAATCATTTTACTTTCATGCTAAAGCTAAGATCCCTTAATGTGGTGCTAGGACGTTATTTAAGTTTTCAAGACCCTACAATAAAGTATTTGGAATTCCATGATGAATAAATAAATTAAGCTTAGAATAGTTAAGATAAATCCATGCGTTGTTTGAATGTAAATTTTGCTGCTGAGAAACATTACCGTAAAATGATTTTTTGAGATGATAGATATCATTTGACGGTAAGGAGTTAACCACAAGCACACTCTTCAAACACATGCAACCCATTACA
>CABFPE010000773.1:210341-220506 GCA_900660155.1 Hofstenia miamia
CGTATAAATAGATTGTTTAACTGGTCAATCTGTGTCATGTTTTCCATTAGTAAACATCAAGTTAGTAAAAAACTGCAAACATTAACATTGTTTCGTCCATTTACTATAACCAAGTACAACAGCTTAGTACACATGTTTAAGCAGTTGAAAACAAGTGGTAGGGCACTAATCAAGAAATTTGTAAAATATAATCACCGTGCTAACATGTGCATAAACAATATACATCCAAGAAGCAAATACTGGGAAAATTCTTTTACAACAACATCTTGCAAACTGTGGAATGATTTACCTATCAGTGTAAGGAAAGCCAGCGATATAAATGAATTTAAAAAACTGTTAAAACACAATTTATTAGCAGAACAAAATAATAACAGAATACTTAAACGTTAAAACTGTAGCGAAACTTCTTATTTTTAATCCATTTTAATTGTAAATATCTGTGTGCATTTTAATTTAATTATTGTAGCTTAGTTTGTAGTATATGTATATCTAAGTTCTGTGTACATTTTTTGTAAATATGTATATATCTTATTTGTACATATGCAAAGAGCAAACAAAATAAAGCTATTGAAGATTATATATGTACGCACTTTAAGCAGTGAAATGAACATAATTAAATGTGTAACCATGGATAAAACATAAATTGCAATGTAAACAATTTGTTTTCATATAACTACAGCAATATAGGTATTTTGTTTTTATCTACATAGAAGCAATAGAAATGCAGAATAACACAAAGAATGGCAACACATGTGCATTAATTTTGTAAACGGTTATCTAATGAATTTTGGTCAAATTTACTGGCTGTTAACAACATCTTAGAGGGCTTAATTCAAAATCTTTTACAACAAAAAATGACTACTAAAACTATTACATAGTAGACCACTATTATGAATTACCAAACTTATTATTATGTAACAAGTAAAGTTCACAGTAATAATGCATTACTGTTACATATTATAATATAATAATACCACATTTAATTTTATATGCCAAAAAGGAAATTTTTTGCCACCAAGGCGCCTTGTAGATTTTCCTATATAGATTAATTTTTTTCATGTAACAAATTATCAATATACTTTTGTATTCACGAGTTGAATATTAATGAAGCCAAACAGAATTTTGTATGTGGCAGCCAAAATAATAGCAAATACCATGTTATTGCAGTAACTTTAAATGTAAATAATATTGATGTTCCTATTTTCAAGTACCTAGGAGTAACTATTGGCTTAAAGTTCAAATTCAACTCTCACATCAATTTAATTGTTAGAAAGTTAGCTATAGTATAAAAAGTAGTTAGGCAATTACCACCTTGTATGATAATTCAATTTTTCCATGCTTTCATCATGAGTCACTTTAGTTATGCAAATATTTTATTTACTGACCTAAGCAAAGAGCTTTATAAAAAACTTGATATTCAATTAAAATGGGCATTAAATATCACAATGAAAAACTCATCAAAAACCAAACACTACATTTCTAGGTGTATACTTTTCCCATAACAACTAGTTATGTTGAATATCCCTCAGACATTCTTCAAGCTAATCAGAAACCTACCACCCTATACTATTCAAATACCGGGATTCACTCATAAACATAATTCAAGGTAAAACTTTTTACATGTGTTAAGTATAAAAAAACATTTTAAAGAAATCCTTCATTAATGTCGCCATTTGAACCTGGAATTCATTACCTAAAGAAATTTAAAAAATTGAAATCTTTTAAAAAGCATTTAAAATTCTTCCTTAAGCAAAAATATATTTGTTGTAAATCATGACTAGGATACAAATTTTATAACAAAGACTATACTATAACTCGTTATTAAAATAGTACTATAGTAATTTATCCATAGCCTGCAAGATTTCTTTTGTAATTTATGTGAATTGTATATATGTGTTTTTGTGAATTTAATGACGCTATTCAAATAAATTATCAGTTATTTAATTGTTAACATTTATCTGAATAAAGAATCTCTTATCTTATCTTACCTAAAGTCCAGCTGTCAGCAAACTCAAAAAATTTTTGAAAATTTATTGCCATCAAAAGAATATTTTTTTAAGTAGAATGAGCACTCAAGTGTATGGGAAACTATTAGCAACAAACAAAAATATATGATTGCTTATATTTTAAGTGTAAATATTGAGTTTTTTGATTCAATAAAGGCCATTAAAGAACAAGAATCAATGAAAATTCATCATTTAAGATAAGATAAGATAAGATAAGATTTATCCATAGGAATTTTTGTTATTGTTGAACTGAATGAATTTATATAATTTAAATGGGCTGTGCTTTGAAACAATTGAAAAAACATTTTTCAAAGTTAAAACTTCAATTACAATTGACAAACATAAAATCTTGCAAATTCTGTCAATCAACTTATGACAATTGTTAGTGAATTTGAGTAAATTAAAAGATCAAGTAATCATTTCACAACATGTGCAGGTAGTATTCATACCATGCAAAGATAAAATGGCCTACCAAGAGAAACTGTTCTTATGTTTTTATATTAGCAGAACCACTTCAATTGGTACACAATTGCGCAAAAAGCTCTGAATTGCAATAATGCGCAATTTGATTAGATTTTCTTTGAATGCATCTCTAATTATTTTGGTCATGATTGCCCTATGTAATGTACATTTATATTATTGAATTTTTAATCTAATTTAAGTTTTAAAAGTTTATCAAAATATATTTACCTATTAGTAAATTTCCCATTTCACAATGGTAATACACCAGGAAAAACACTACTTTAAAACACATTAAATCCACCCAACACAGAATCAACAATAATTTTTAATATTTTTGAATTTAAACTTAGTGGTTCAGTTTTTAGCTTATTAGCCCTTGCAGTACACCATTTTGCATTCAATACTTGTTACATATCTTTCCTACACTTTTGAATATATGATATCCAGAATTTCAACCTTTTCATTTGAAAGAGTAGATGTCTGTTTTAAAAATGCGTTTAGTTAAAAAAATTCTAATGAATTGCATAAAATTCAGAAAATTTACAGTTAAAAGTTGTTTATGTGTGACATACATATTCATTAAAGTTAGGAAATTATTAGACCAATTATTATAAGAATATCAATTAAAGCAATCAAAGTTAAAAAATAATGGAAACTGTTTTTAATAAAATATTGTGATGATTGATAATTCAACTAACAAATTATTAAATACTAGTGATGTGCGTCCCAACCTACTTTAACTGGATTAACCAGTTTTAACCAGATCCTTAAAAATTAGCACTTGCTTGGTTACATACATATATGCTGCATCTATATTTAATTCTTATATGTGAAAATCAAATTGGTCTATTTCTATGTGTCAACATCCAACTGATGTTCAATATCATATTGTCAATAATATCTTTTTCTCATTTACCTATTTTTTCAGTTTTAGGGAATTTTATGGCATATTCTCTTCTCTTAATAGGCTATGTTAAGCCTATATCCACATTATGAAGTAACCATTATTAAGAATGATCGAAGTCTATCAAAATTTAATGAAGAAAATATATCCTCAAATGAATAAGAACTAACTAATAAATTTAGATCTTTACAAATATATTGAAATCTAGTCTATATAGTAACATCAAGCCGAATTTAATCGTGTTGGAATTAATGCATCATTTTCCCACAAATTTGATATTTTTTAAAATAGTGCACGAATTTTTGCAATTCTAGAATTTGAAAGTTGAAAATGTCGAGTAGGACTCAAATAATAGAAATCTTTGCACCCTTTCCCACAATTTCTATTGTTTTCTAATACTGCAATCATTGTAATCAATAAATTTTGAAAATCAGAAATAGAATTACTTAACTGTATATTCACCTGTCTAACCAGTTCCAACAGATTACCCGATTTACACGGTTTTAACCTGACCAGATCCAGCACTATTAAATACAAAATAAGAAAGTGAAAGAAATATTTTTTTGTAAAAGTGAATCTAAAATTTGTTTCTACTATATTGAAACATCATTTAGTCAGCAACTTAACTAAGTATAAAATAGATAATAAGTGTAAAAGCACTTGTATATGAGAGTAAAAGGAATTGATATGCACTTTAGAAATGGCTTTACATTATGGATAAACCTAAATAGGTCTCATTTTCAACTTCAAATAAAAACAAACAGGATAATAAGTTTTCTAACTTCAGTGAATTCATAAAAGTTTGAGTTAGAATATTTCGTCACTTTGTCCAACAAATTAACTCATTGGCTGCAGATATCGGGAATGGCATTTCCTCCATTTCATATTTTTTTTTCATGAGTTACCTTCTTAAATTTTCTCAGTAGTTTTCCATTGGTTACGTCAAATATCTTTAGAGATCTATCTCCAAATCTTGCAATCAGGACATCTTCTGTTAGAAATGCAACTGCATGGTAAAAAGCATTCTTCTCTGATGTACCAAATGAACGTAAAATTGCTTTTAAATGAATATAAATGAATTTCTCTGAAGCCCCCAAAAGCAATGTAATCCAAGTCTTTGCTTAGACTAATAAATGATAGCAACAAATCTTCTGGCAACTTTACTTTTTCATAGGATGTTGTTTTTACTCAATATTTAAAAACAGTCAACAAAATACAACATATGAATAGCACAAAATTTGCAGATGTTTGTAATTTGTTTCACACGACAAAAGGAAATGGGAAATGCTTTTGATTCTATTAAATTACAGTCTATCTCTATTAGCACATTATTGTTTGGGATTATGGCTAAGTAGTTCTTAAAGCTAAAAACAGAACAGTTTTTAATTGTAAACTTCTTAATGCTGCCATTTTTTAATATTTTGGCAAGAACTACACTTTGCTTTCTCTAATTAGTGAATAAATCTCATCATGTTTATTATCATATTAAATGTCATATAATCCTTGACTAAACAAATATCTTGCTAGTAATTGAGGTTTCATTGATTTTTCATAAAATAATGCCATTTGCTTTTTTAACAAAATTGGTTTTCTTTATCAATTGACATTTTAAAATTTCCAATGTAGGAATTTACATGCTCATTTATAGCATCATCGTTAAAAGTAGTTGAAACTAGTTCAAGCACCTTAAAATTCACAAATTATAAATCATTATTTTCTCTTTGATAAGAAATTGCAGAGTTGATGTCATCAACTTCATAATGTTCTACTTTATAGAGGTCAACATCATACGTGATGTATTTCTTCCAACGTTTCTGATTTTAAACTATTCTCTTCAATGTTTTCAATTATTTCACTTTGGGCCTTAGTTATTTCATCTTCTTATAAGCCTCATTAGCTACATTGATGATCAAATCCTGCCTTTTGCAAGTGCGCACGTCAAACTCCTTGAAAATATTTTCAATTTCAACCATATTTTGTTAGAATAATTTGTGGATGATCTCCTTTTTTCTATTATGTTTCTTATACTTCTAGCATTCTCTTTAAAGTCATTCATCAATATTTCCTGTTGTTCTGCAATTTCTCTTGCATTATGACCATGATGACATCAAAACATGCAACTTCCACAAAACAATTTTTACACTTTGGATCATTGCAAAAGAACTGCAGTCTCTTCATTATGCAAGAGGACTTATGTCTTGCAGTTAGGGCATATAAACAATGAGTCTTTACATAAACGAACTTCATGTAGATCAAAATTCTGTTCACACTCATCACAGCAGTCCAAACGGTTTTTTGTACCGTGAAACAATATGCTTCAGGCGAAAATCATTTTTAAGTGAGTTCATTTTTGTTGGCTTTCTACATTCTAGATATTTAACTAAGTTTCTCGTTCTTGCACACCTCTGAATGCAGAACATGCAGAAGGAATGGATGCAGCTTAACATTACAGGCTTCTTATAAATATCTAAGCACACAGAGAATTGCATCAAGTCCATGTCAGTCATTTGATGATGCATATCACGTTTGAATATATCAAAATTTGCAATAAATCATTTGCAACGCATTCAGCATTGTTGCTATACCAATCATTTCAAACATTTCTTGCCAAACTCAATGCAAAATTAAAAATATCATCGCTTGATCTGTCAATTCTATGCAATTGTATATTACAAAAATCTTTGATATAGTATATTAAAATTGCAATAATAGAGAGAGAGCATAATTTCACAAATGAAGCTCCCAAATTATGACAATAAAAATTTTATCCATTTTAATATTTTTACACCATTCAAAAAGGAATTTTTTAAATTGAAAGAAAAAGAGAGAGAATATTTATTCAGGTATAAAGAACAGTACAATATACAATTACACCTTGAATGAATTAAGCTTACAATGACCAGTTATTAAGGAAGTATAGCGATGATCAAGATTTGCAGGTAGTGATAAAATCTTATTAGAAGAATTATATATGCTTTTTAGTCTTGGATTAGCATACTCTTCATAAAAAGCATGTTGCAATTGAATATTAAACTTATCTAGTCAATTTTTTTTACAATGAAGTTGTTGTTAGTGGGAAAATTCAGGCATAAATAAACAAATAATTATAAGATAAGATAAGATAAGAGAATCTTTATTCAAATAAATGTTAACAATTAAATAACTGATAATTTATTTGAATAGCGTCATTAAATTCACAAAAACACATATATACAATTCACATAAATTACAAAAGAAATCTTGCAGGCTATGGATAAATTACTATAGTACTATTTTAATAACGAGTTATATTATGTTGAAGTAGATTAATTAATGATAATGCAGTACACTGAAATATTTGAAAAGATACAGTAACAAAAAGAGTATGAAGCTACAATTCATAAAATTACTAGGACTAAAACTTAAACCAAGTGCTGCAATAGCAAAAAAAGATTTTCCATCGCGATTTGAAGACCTGAATTTGGTAAAATAAAATACGAGCTTGCCATGAGAAGGTATAGGTTTAGCCCCTCCTACGTCAAACTTGTACCACCCCATCCCATCCCATGGCCCAAGACAACCCTGTTAGATACCGATATTTAATTTATAGCAAATTATCTTAATTTTAAAAGATAGGAAACTTATAAATGTGAATTTTTCAAAATATTGTTTTAAGTTCATAAGACCATTTGATACAAAGATGCTGAAATATTCTGAAAAAAGGATGTTGAAAAACAATGAAAAAGCAGGTGTTTAAAACACCGTTTCAAACGTGTTTAAAACATTACATCCATAAACATACATTTTGAAAGGGACATTTGAGGAAAATTTCGTACTACAACTGGTCCCATAAGGCGAGTGGGACAGTTTTCCTTGTCTCATCCCATCCTACGTGCCACGACATCCCTGGAAGACAATGACCGATACCGAAAATATATTAATTGTTGTGTTTATGTGTCAAAACACTGATAAGTTTGAAAAAATGTTCAGAATGTTTTCTACTTTAGGTTGTTTAGCGATATTGTGGATAAAGAATAAATAAATTTCACAAATCATTTAAAGTTGTTAGCAATGTTGAGGATAGAAAATAAATGAATTTCACAATTTAAAAATATAGTCCTCTTTGTGTTCAAACTTCGTTGCAGGGATTTTATGAAAATGCTTTTAATGAATTTTTTTTTACAAATTTTTTTTTAATGATCAACGTTTAATAACAAACATCAAATAATGAACACATAAGTACAAATGAGTTTCAAAAAAATGATTTTTAAATAACTTGACCTTGATGTCTGATGTAATATTTTTGTTTCAAATTTTAGCCCGCATTTAATTAGATGATTAGATATATTAGAACTGGTCTCATGTTCTTTAATTATATTTGATAGTTGCCTACTAGAAAACCAATATAATCTTCACCACAGGTTATTTGATCAAAAATAATCTCTCGAAGACTTTGTTTATTGGAGAAGTAATTGTAATTAGTCGATAATTTGAGACAGATCGTTAAATGTTAAAAAACATTAACTGTTTTGGGAAAAGAATAAACCAGGGGTTCTCACTAAGTAAGCAAAAGTACTCCTTTTTCAAATTTTTCGGTTTTTTAAAATTTTAAATTACCCAAAGTCAAAAATCAATTAAAAGCATTTTTATTGAATTAAAATACAAAAACATATTATTCAAAAAACAGCGAGATTTTGCTGTCTCCATTTGTTAACAAGTTCTTTAATATTTGTCTTGATGTTTGACATCGCTAAACAACAATTCGCTTCCCTTTCCAATCTGTTGCGATATTTTTTTAGGTAAAGCAACGCAGAAAAAGGATTTTCGCATAGATATATTAAAGAAAAAGGTATCACAACTTTCAGAGCGAATTTGGATATCAAAAAAATAATTTTTTTCCCAGAAACCGACCAAATTTCAAATATTCAGTTTTGTACTTGTTTTGACATAACTGAAAAATAATCCACAATTAAAAAATCACATAACAATAATAATTGTAGCAGCGCATTTTGATAAAAGATCAATTGAAAAAGTTAAATAAGTTTTATAAAGTTTATTTAGGTTGCATGGATGCTGTAATAATGATAAATTTTACATAACTATTTAGACATCTATAAAAACAGCTGTATGCTGAGATGCCAATTGTAATTACTCGATAGTAATTATATAATATGCATTTGGTAAAGTACAATAACAACTACCAGCTACCGATTCTGGGAAATATAGGAAAATAAAAATAAAGATGATAAGATAGGAATAATAATTAAAATTAAATATGTTTCACAATAAAATCAGTAAAAATATTTTTTCAAAAAACTCAAATTGCCCAAAGAAAATCCAAAATTACCCATCTTGGGTAATTACTGACTTGTAGCGAACCACTGGGATAGACCTAGAAATAAAATGCTGTTTTAGAATATTTTGCTTTGAAAAATTTAGTATCCATTTTAATTGGATATCAAGTTTTCTATGAAAAAACATTTTTAGATCAGTAAATAAAATATTTGCATAGTGTAAGTGACATCTCTATAACATATGAAAAAATTAAATTATCACACACAGATAGTTGCATTGGAATCATTGACATATCTCTTAGACCTATAGCTAATTTTAAAACAATTATATTAATGTGAAATTTAGCTTTGAATCGTAGAGGACTGCAAAATACAAAATTTTGTTTTACCATTATTTATAAATAACTTATAGATGTTGAAATACATTGAACAATTGTTGCAATTATATGCTACAACTTCAATGGTATACTTTTTGAAGGACGGTAATATATAATAAATATTTGTTGTTGTAATACAATGCTTAAATTTGATGCTTTTATCAATCCATACACTTTCAAACTAAAAAATGCAATTTTCAATATCTTTTCAGAATTGTGAGGTGATAATGTTTGGATACAAGAAATGGCACAGAGCGCTGCAACAAAATCGCCTGTTTTTCAGGAATAGTTTGATGTTTTATTGATTAAAGAAGACATTATTTCAGGTATATGGAATAATACAGAACTCCAGTTCTCTAGTAAATAACTCAAATTCCTATCTAGAATAAGGCGATCTATGAGAAATCATAACTACATATTCAATTGGTTCAATAATTACACTACAACACATGTACTTCCACTTAATTAAATAGATGATTAATAAAATTAAAAAATTTGCAAATTTTTAAGAAACAGATTCAATTAGCATTAAAATTTTAATTTGTTTAACAATATTAACCCAATGTATCTACAACCATGTATCAGTAAATCATGAATTACATTTATAGTGCCCATTCAGCAATAATGAAAAAGATTAAATTTAATTAATTGAAACAAAACTATAGTAAATTTTTCTTCTTGAATTCGTTTGCGATAGTATGTCCTATCTGTGCGGGAGACATTGTTACCTGAACCCCAGAGTCACGCAGCGCTTTAATCTTTTCATCAGCACCACCTTTTCCTCCTGAAATAATAGCTCCCGCATGTCCCATTCGTCTACCGGGAGGTGCGGTGACGCCAGCAATAAATGCAACAACTGGCTTAGCGTTTTCACCACTGTTATGTTCCTTTAAGAAATCAGCTGCTTGTTCTTCAGCCGAACCCCCAATTTCTCCAATCAAAACGATGCCATCAGTTTGAGGATCTTTTAAAAACACATCAAGACAGTCAATGAAATCTGTTCCATTAAACGGATCACCTCCAATTCCTAAACGATGTCCATTATTACGCTACATGTCATATATACAGGGTGGGCACAAGGTCCCATGTACACAAGATATTAACAAAAATATATTTATAGAAATGGTAGTCATTACATAACAC
>CABFPE010000773.1:303635-316694 GCA_900660155.1 Hofstenia miamia
AAGCATTTAACTTAATGTTTAGCAATCCTCCAGAACAGTTGAACTAGTGCTGCGGATGTCAACTTAGTGGTATTTTTAATTCATTCAGATTTTATAATCATGCTTAGAATTGATTTGTAAATGCATTAACATGGACTTTGTAAATTTTGTTTGTTTTATTAATTTTATCTGGTTTACATATTTTCTTTGTTGTATTATTTTGGATTAAATCTATATTGTATAAATGTTTCAAATTAATATTTATTGAGTTAACTTCAAAGAATTCCATTAAGAATTACATGATAAACTCACAAAACACATGTGTAACTTTTTAAAGAAAATTATAAAGTTTATTTCAACAATATTAGACCAGCACAACTATTTAGAAAATATTTTAGGAGAAAATGTACTGCATTGATCAGTAGACAGTAGAAACTTTTCCTAACTTAGATGAAGTCGGATCTATGTTGTCATAAGATTTCGTAATTTCGAATAATCTGTGTAATGATAAGATTAGATTCTTTATTGAAATAGTTGTTTACAATCAAACCACTAATGATTTACCTGAATAGCGCCGTAAATTCACGAAACATATATACACAATCATAGATTACAAAAAGCATCTTCCAGAGTATGAATAAATTACTAAAGTACTATTTTACTACTATGTTATAGTATAGTTATTGTTATAAAATTTGTATTCTAGCCATGATCTACAACAAATATATTTTGCTTAAGGAAGATTTTCAAATGCGTTTTAAATGATTTTAAATTTTCAATATTTTTAATTTCTTTAGTAGTGAATTTCAGGTTCAAATTGCGACATTAAAGAAGGATTTTATTAAACAGTTTTCTTATACAACTGCATATATTTAAATTCTTATGTGCATATTAATGTATTAAGTTTACAAACTTATTTAGAACATAACATTTGAGCTTGGTTATCACGATAATTCAAAATTCTATTTATGTATGAATTTAAAATGAAACGCATTTGCTTAACATGTTTTGGCATGCCACTGCCATTATCAAAAAGTTTTCCACTAAAATTCACAAATTTATTCATCAAATTAATATTAATTAAAATCTTTGGTAAATTTAGTTTGTATTTATGTTTATCCTTTTAATTTAAGCTTGGTTCCTTTAATTCTAAATAAATTTATTCCATGATGATTTGTTGAAAATTTTCAATTGCATTCAATAAAAATTTATATGTAAATTTTGTTTCACCTTTCTTTGGGTGATCGGAGATGGTCGATTTTTGATTTTAAATTCTTGATCATAAATTTCTTGACGTCTTTCCAATGCATTGTTCACCAGTTGCAAGTAATTTCATACATATCTTTAAAAAGGTTTTTTGCATTTTTAGACATTTTGAATTTTATAATTCTTTTTTATTTTATGGATTTAATAGACATTTTTTAATTTCATCTGAAAAAATTTTCGCAGAAAAGAAAGTTATGATTAATTCAATTCCGAAAAACAGCTCAAGTAGATCTCCACAAAACAACCCTTGGTTAACTGAAACTTGCATTGATTCGTAAAAAGAACATCGCATTTAGGGATTTTAAAAGTTCTCCAACTCCTAGTAATTTTGCTACAAAACATAGATTCCAGATAGTTAAAGTAAATGATGTATTCTTGAATTGACTACCTGTAAACAATGGTGTCCCTCAGGAAAAATTTAATGTTCGCTTTTATCAATATGTATGAAAAAGATATGCAAATGATAACTAATTGCAATTTAATTCAATATGCCAAGGATACCTGTATATTCAGCAATAATAAATCTATGCATTCAGCAATTAAATCTGTAGCACATAATTGCAACAAATTGACAAAGTACTTCAGCATGCCTAAATTACCTATAAATGAAATTCAAACAGAATTTTGTATTTTGCAGCCCTCTACAACAAATTATGATGTTAAGGTTCCACCTGCAGACAATTTCATATATTTAAGAATAATTTTTGTTTCGAAGCTAAATTTTGAATCACACATTAATGCAATAGCCTGGAAATTGGCAATAGTTATAAGAAGTATGTCAATGATAGGATAACAAATACCTGCCTGTACAATAATTCAATTTTTCCATTAATATATAATTCAAAAATTTAGTGAACAATAAAAATACTGATACCAATTCTGAAAGCGTCAAAAAATACAAACAAATTAAAACAAAACCAAAAAATATGTACAAATAAGAATGATAATTAACTTGGGCGATGTTAGTTTCTTTTAATAGAGTAATCAAGATTGTAAAATTTATAATCTCACTATTTCAGTTTTTTTTATGTTAAAGGTGCAAAAGTATTTTAAATATTGATCTTAGTTTCATAAAATATTTGTTTGTTGTGTATAGGTAATTCATTCCATATATTTATAGCTGTGTTTAGAAAAGAGTTTATTATTCGCTTCTTATACCTGATTGGTTCCATTAAATGCGTTTTTTTGTTTTGCTTATTAATTATTTTTTTGGAAAGTACTATTAATTATTTTGAAGAATGTTTGTAAGACATTTATATAGATGTAGAACTGTGGAAATAAGTTTGAGATTTTTCTGTATTTGTTATTCTTATTAAAGCTATGATTATGAACTGCTACTTTGATAGCCCAATTTAGTTGTACCTGAAATTTTCTGAGGAAGATTTTTGTTTATATCTGTGTAGAGCATATTTGCATAGATTAAATGACTTAATACTAGCATATGATCTTAATAAGAACATGCAGAGATATATTTCGACTTACAAAGTCATTGTAATTTTTACAAATTATTCCCTCTAAATTTACTAGATTTTAAAATAATAATTATAATTTTTTAAATTTTAAATAGTGGCAAATTTAATTTATAAATATAGTCTTCTTTTGTGTTTAAACTTGGTTGCAAGGATTTTATAAAAATACTCTCAATAATTTTTAAAATACTTGATTGTGACATCTGATGTAATATTTTATAAAATCCTTGCAACAAGTTTAAACACAAAAGAAAACTATATTTATAAATTAAATTTACCATTTTTTAAAATTTAAAAAATTATAATTATTATTGTAAAATCTAGAAAATTTAGAGGGAATAATTTGTAAAACTGATGATCACTTTGTAAGTTGAAATATATCTCTGCATGTTCTTATTAAGGTTAATTAAGCTCCTAAAAAACAACACTAGCATATGAATTCATGGAATTTTTGCATTAGTTGGAAGTTTTTGAGGGATTAAGTTCATTGCTTTAACCAATATGGCCATTTTTTTAATAATATGATTGTTGCTTTTCAAAATGTAAATGTGAATAGAAAATAATTCCAAGGTATTTAAAGGATTCGACTTGCTATATATGAATCCCATTAAAATTAAGTTTATATTGGCCTTAAGGAAGGAAAATATTTAGTGAGAGAAGTACAATATTTTTCGAGATTTTGAATGGCTTTGTCGGGAGATTTATTAGAATTAAATAATATTATTTATTTGCTTATGTGAAAGATCTTTTTATAGAAAACTTGATATTCAATTAAAATGGGTGCTAAACATTTCAAAGATAAATTCTTCCAGAACTAGGTCTATCCTTTTCTCAAGACAGCTAATTATTTTGAACACAATGTTAATACATCTTAAGCTCATCAAGAAATTACCACACTATAATAATAATTGCAAGCTTTTAAGAACCACATTAATATTTTCTATAAGCAAAAGTATATTTCGATTAAAGCATGGCTAGGATACAAGTTCTACAATAATGATTATACAACCTCTCATTCTTGAAATCCTGATAATAATTAATCCCTAGTGAGGTAGATTTATTGTATATAAAGTCTTATCCTATTGTATGAGTTTGTATGTATATATGTATATTTGATGATGCTATTCAGATAAATTACCAGTTTCTAATTGTTAATATTTATCTAAATAAAGAATATCTTATCTTATCCTATCTTATCTTATCTTAAAGCAAAGCATTGTGTAAGAAAGGTGAAATTTTCATTGACAATTTTTATAACAGTTTCAGGAGACTTAGGCGAACTAAATAACATATCATCATCAGCGTATTGTATGACATTATTTGTATTCTGATTTCATAGATTGCATACACATACATTGAATAGCAAAGATCCCAGAATTGCTCCTTTTGGAACACCATTTATAATAAAAGTCCCGGCAGAGAAAATTCCATTTACTTTAACTCTTTGTCTATGATTATGGTCTATAAAAATAGCAGTTAATCATTTGTATAACAGAAATGTAGAAATCAGAAAATTAACAAAAACTTTTCTAAATCCACAATGTATTATTTATTAAAATATATTAACTACTTTGATAAAATATGTATTTTCTATCTTCTATTAGAACTGTGAGCCAATACCTCTCTTCAGCAATGACAGAAACTCTTGTACACCCCTTCATAACTTCGCAAATTGATAACTGTAACAGCCTTCTCTTCAGTATGCCAGACAAGGAAACACTGCATATCCAAAAGTTACAGAATTGAGTTGCTCATCTAATCACTCACACCTTTCACAGAGAAGATATCATGCATGCATATATTACATTAATTGCACTGGTTGCCTGTCAGATGCAGAATAATGTACAAATTCTTCTTCTGAACTTCAAATATATCATTTCTGCTGCTCCCCTCATATCTCAGTAACTTCATTCAGTGATATCATCTACAATGAAACATGAGACAGCAGAGATCATTTACCATCAAGGTGAATGTGTTGAAACAGGTCACAAATGGAATGAGATCATTTGCTCACTGTAGTCTCTCTGTTCAATAACCCTATCTCTAAAGTGTGTGTTATGAATTTACTCTGAGCCTTTAAAGTCATTCTGAAAATGCACCTCTTCAAGGTAACATTTGAAGACTAAATTGTTTCAAACTTTTATATGTAAAGTATTTTGGTGTTTGCTTCAGTGATCTAAAATGCACTTTAAATAAAAATTGTTGCTTGGTAGTACTAGTATTTATTAGGACTGCACAATTGTCTGAGAAGCCCAAAGGTTGTATTTTTTAATTCAAATTTGGTGGCTAATAGAATCAAATGGTTTTGATAAATCTAAATTTGCCACTGCTGAAATCTCATCAATATTTGTGTGATATCTTCACCAATTTTCAGTAGCTGATAAAAAAACTTCATTCATAGAAATATATTTACAAAAACCATATTGATTTTAAGAGTACATATTGTGTTTACATAAATATTAGGTAATTTGATAAAAATAACCCTCCTTTTGCTAGTCAAAAGGAATTCTGCAGGGAAGAATGATCCAGATATGAATTGTCTCCATGTTTGAAGTGCGTTAATCTTATTCATGGGTTCCCTTAAGTTGCAACGTGTTAAAAATAATAGTCATTCAAATTTTCAAAAAATCTCATGCAGTTTAGTAAATTTCCATTATAAATAATTCAATCAATGTCTTATGTATTCTTTTTCACACATTCTAAAACAAGTATATCTGTATCACAGAGAAGTATACATGCATTTGCAGGAAACTGGTAATTTATTAGTCATACCCCACATTAAATTTTTTCTCCAATTGAAATATTGGCACTTGTCAGCATTTGTGAAATATTTGTTGTTTTTAAAGAGNGGAAACTGGTAATTTATTAGTCATACCCCACATTAAATTTTTTCTCCAATTGCAATATTGGCACTTGTCAGCATTTGTGAAATATTTGTTGTTTTTAAAGAGTTTAATTTATACTTACCAAGAACATGCAGATATATTTTGAGTTAAAAAGTCATTATCAATTTCTTTACAAATTATTCCATCTAATTTACTAGATTTTACAATAATAATTATAATCTTCTAAATTTTAAAAAATGGTATGTGTAAATAATAAATAGTTTTCCTTTATGTTCAAGCTTGGTTGCAAAGATTTTTTAAAAATACTCTCAAGATTTTTTAAATAACCTGATCTTGATGTCTGACGTAATATTTTTGTTTCAAAATTTAGTCTGCTTTTAATTAGATGGTTAGATATACTAGAACTGGTCTTATGTTCTTGAATTCTACTTGACAGTTGTCTACTAGAAAAACCAACATAATCTTCACCACAGATAAATTTTATTTGATAAATTATATTGGACATATTAGTTTCTTCAGTTGTAGGTTTAAATTTCAATTTTGTTTTTAGTTTTTCATTGCTATATAGTAGTGTAGGAAAGGCAGACACCATTCCATTGGGACACCCTAAAGTTCTCGTAACACCCATGACATGTTAACCTTGGCTGACTCATTGATATTGATGAGGGGTTTGCAACAAAATCTAGCAGATTACTGACAAATTTTTGTGACATTTCAAAGCTGATTCATAAACATGTGTTTGCTATGATATTTACACAGTTGATTTTACAATGATTCATAAACATGTGTCTGCTATAGTGACTGATTTATATATGGTCATTACATGATTTGGTTGCTATACTACACATTATTTTGTTTGCCTGCTTACACTGGTTTGTGTACATTACATTGCTGAATAATTTATCTGTAAAAACGTTTCAATGCATTTCAATTGCTTACCTGGTTCTATGTACAATGTTTAATTTGTTTTCAAGAATCTAACATTACATGTAAAAGGCTACATATCATTTTCAAAATACATTGTCTTTTCACAGGCTTCATTCATGCCTGTTATTATTACTGACTCATTTACTGTAAAAAATTTTCCATGCATTTCAATTGTTTAGGCAGCTCTATTTACAATGTTTAATTCATTTTTCAGGAATCTAACCTTACATGTAAAACACTACATATTGTTTTCAAAATACAACATCCACTTGCAGACCCCCATGCATGCCTGTTATTATTGCTGAATCAGTTTATTATTAGTTTGCTTTGGTCATATACATGACACATGTTTCTACTAATTTACTTTCCTTGGTTTACACCACATGATTTTATTCCTATTGGGCAGTCCTGTCTATATATTATTTGTAAATTGCTGGATTAATTCATAATTTTTCCTTGTTGTGAAATTGTTCCTCTAAAAAACTTGGCCTACAAGTACAATGTCTATTGAAACATGTCAATTCACAATGTACCTTTGCAAGCACATGCTTGGCTAGCAATTTATCAAAGAAAGTTTGGCTTACAATCACAGATGTGGTACAACTAAAAACAAAATTTGGAAGTGTATTAAAAGTTAAACTCAAGAATGGGTTCTACTATTTTCTACCCAAACACTATGGAGATGCAATTTGTGAGAATTACAAACACTTGGTAGACAAAAACTCTTTTGCAATGATGATTTAGTATTTATGCAAGATGAAAGAAGGCATATCATATTACAATTTTCTAAATAATTAACTTTTTGAAAAGAATAAAATGCTGATTCATATATGTTTTTTCCATTCTTTCTACATGTAGCAAACAATTATCAAAAGCATGAATCATTATAATTTTAAAAATAGAGAAATAACATTTTCCATATAATTCATTGTATAAATTACATGCTTTGGGGAATTAATACTATATGCTCAAGTGCTAAATGTATTCAAAAAATATAATTTTCCTTATACTGTAACCAGGGAATATCTAAATGAGAGTTTAAGAAAGTAGTAGTAAAAATAAATCATTTGCTCTATATATCATCTTGTGATAGAGACCTTACAATGAATTTCTTAAATTTACATTTACTAGTAATATCAATTATACTGAGAGTCTTCATTTAATATACAAATCTGTAATAGTCTTTTATGCAGCTGATAGAATTCCCCATGTTCTCTGAGTACTAATATCCAAAGTTCAATAAATTTTCCACTGGGTGTGAGATTAATTGACTAAGAAATTAAAGCATTTGTTTGCTTGTGAGATTGCCCAATATGATGGAAGTTACACTCATACCAATTAAAAGCCTTTCATATATGAGATGGGAGAAAGTTAAATACTGCCTTTGAGTGGCACACTGTAAGAATGTAAAGTTTTTCATTGATCAAATCAACAAATCCTTGATGTAGTATGCACTATTGTAGGCATTTCCATTCACTTCAAATAATACATGCTGACTCTTCATGGCTTCAAACAATGAAGAATGGGTAAATTACTCAGTTAGAAAGCTTATGAGTGAAGGAATATAATTTTTTTTTATAATTAAATGTTTGATAAACACATCTGCAGTTGTTGAGAAATAGTAAATAAAATTTCTTTGCAAAGAGTCTACCACCAACAAGGCTAATTGGTTTATGAATAAAAGCTTAATTCACTCATTCACATTCTGTCTAACAATGTCAAGTTATTACAAATATTTATTTGTTTTGCTTTTTTTGGTTTTAGCAAGTTTTAAATTTAATAGAAATTCAATTTTTACTTAAAGAACATTTTTTTAATTCAAATATCCATTTTACATTTGAAAAAAGCCATGTGAAATGCCATTCTAATTTCCTTTGTTTTTTAAAAGGTATGTTGTTATTTATGTTTTCTGTTAAAAATACATTTATATCTTTAAATAGTTATAAATTTTAAACATTAGGAATTTACTGAATATTTTCTTAAATCACGTTTTTTGTTTCAGTAGAAAGTACTAATTATTAACAATTGAAATATTAGTTGAAATAAAAATCAATGGTACATATATTTATTCTTATATTCTAAATAGATTACCAGCTAAACCTCAATACAGTCTGTGCTTTGCCTCTGGGATATATTGCTGGTTTATCCATGCCATGCTGAATTTTAATTCTGAGAAGCATTTTGTATATTTCCCCTGTAGTTTTTTCTGCATAACATTTAGGAAGGAAAAAACACCTATCATTTTCCAAAATAATTTTTACTGCTAGACCATGCTTTGTGTAAACATGATGTGCATTACAAATTTTTTGCTACTCACAGATTTTTAATTCCATAACAAGGATATATTATATTTGACACTCTAGAAATTTTATTGAGATCACTGACTACCTTAACCAGTCTTTATGAAATACACAGTCTTTGGCAATAAGGGCTTCAGAATGAATTTTTTTGATTGCAAGAGATCATCTTGTTTGCTCTGTCAATTTATTCTGTCAATTATTGTATAAACCAAATCAGTTAATTTTAGCAGATGGAAATCAAAAGAGATGCATTCTCCTTGAGAATTGTTAAATCAGCACATCACACAGTGTAGAGAGTAGTGGTTTTATAGTATGGAATTGTCAACTAATCATCTTGACACATCAGAGATTGGAGGCTGTAATGGTTTTTAGAGCAAGAATTTGAATGCATTTTCATTTAAATGTTAAGAGATCAAATTTGTGACCAATCAACTCTTTGGCTCAAAGCTACTGAAACAGAAAAGCAAACTGTACTAAAGATTACAAATGCATCTCCACAAAGAATGATGGGTACATCATATATTTTTTCCATATTTTCTTTTATATATACATTTTTGTATTATTCCTCTTTATTTCCATTTTGCAAGTTTTTGCTTTAAAATGAATTTTATAGCAGTATTGCATTATGCATTTATATACATTTTTGTATTAACTCTCTTTCTATTGTACATGTTTTTGCTTTAAAATGAATTTATATGCAGTATTTATTTATGTGTCAATTTAAATTTTTAATTCTCTTTTTCCATCATACACCTTTTTGCTTTAAATGGTGTTATGCATTATTGGTATATTCACCTATATTCGTTAATGTATTATCTCTTTCCTTTGTACATGTTTTTGCTTTAAATTGAATTTATTTGCATAATTGTTTTATTGAGTATTTTGTTTTAATTGCATTTGCTTAATTTCTTTAACTTGCAATTGACTGAAGCCAATTATTTATACATATTCATTTTTAATTTTCAACTAAATTAGGCATATTGAATTTATTAACTGTTTCTAGAAATAAAATTATTTGTAAGCATTTTGCTTTTGATTAATATTTATCATATAGCTCACTGCATGCATTTACAAGTGCAAATGTTTAGAAAAAAGGCGGAGCATAGCATGGGATTGTGACTAATTTGGCAATACAAAACAATGGAATAGTGGAAAGCTATTTAACACACACAGCCATGTAAAACTCCATGAACCAAAATATAGCTGAAAAAGGTGTTTAAGTTGACAAAAATGTAACAATTTGCAAATGTGTATACTCTCCTAAAACGTAAATAAACCACAAAGAAATGCATAAAAGAAGATTGTCATGTAAAAATCAA
This sequence comes from Hofstenia miamia, assembly GCA_900660155.1. Classification (NCBI taxonomy): domain Eukaryota; kingdom Metazoa; phylum Xenacoelomorpha; order Acoela; family Hofsteniidae; genus Hofstenia; species Hofstenia miamia. Next base: position 313,742 of record CABFPE010000773.1, read on the forward strand.
TAAAAGATGTAATAGTCTACAGTGTGTACAGTCATGAAAAAACCATATACACCAAACAGAAATGCAGAGAGAAGATTGTTGTGTAAAACTAATATAATAATATTGTATATGGAAAAGCATGTGTGTGTATGAATCATATTAATAACATTGCATGCATAATTTTTAGGAATCTAAAATACGCCTTTATGCATAAAACCATGTTTACTTTTTTTCCAAAAACTATTTTGATTTTTACATGTAATTCTATATTTCATACATCTGAAATGCTAATTTGGTGTTATGCATAACATATGTTAAATTTTTCCAATTACTAGTTTGCTTTTATTGTGTATTACACATGTAATGTCAAGTTCACCAAAAAAATTTCTCATTTATGTATTTGGATATTAGCAAAGTGAATTAAACACATGGAATTTTTACAATGGAAAAATAGCAACATTTGAAAAATGAAAATGTAACCCTATGCATGTAATGTATTGATTGAGAAAAACGAAATAAACTTTGTACATAGAACCAGTTAAGCAATCAAATTGCATGGAAATTTTTTTAAAGGTAAATGAGTCAGTAATAATAACAAGCATGTATTAAGCCTGCAAAAAGATGAATTTTGAAAATGATATGTAGCTTTTTACATGTAATGTTAGATTCCTGAAAGCAAATTAAATTAGAATGGTTGATTAGAAACAAAAAATGGAATTTTTCACAATGAAACATGTTTTGAAAAACATAATGATGTCTTTTGCATGTAGTGTATATATTTTCAAAAAACAAAATAAATTACATTGATTTCAGGTGTTAATCATTAGAATAATATGTAATTTTTTACAATGAATTAGTGTGTTTTGATAAATGAAATGAAGTCTATTTGAGATTCCCAAAAAACGTGTTAAACATTGTGCATAGAACCAGCTAAGCAATTGAAATAAATGGGAAATTTTTACGGATAAACAGTCAGCAATGATAATGGTCATGCATGCAGGTCTTTGAGATGGTGTATTTTGAAAAACAATATGTAGCCTTTTACATGTAATGTTAGATTCCTGAAAAACACATTAAACATTGTATATAGAACTGGCTAAGCAATTGAAATTTTTTACAGATAAATTAGTCAGCAGTGTGTAGATGTAATGTGTATGCAAACAAATTTAAGCATGCAAACTAACGTGTGATATAGCAATTAACCAAATCATGTAATGAAATCAATACTATAGCAGGCACGTGTTTATGTATCAGTCATGAAATTTATCAAAAAATGACCCAGTAATTACCAATAGATGGTCGTGCAAACCTTTTGTCTATATCCAAGTGACCCACGATGTTAATATGTCATAGGTGTTACGAGAATTCAGGGTGTCCCAATGTAACGGGCTCTTACTTATGTATACTACCAATTTCTTTCTACTGCAGTAATCAAAATGTTTCAATCATATTTTCTCAGTAATCTCAGCTATGCTAATGTGCCACAAATATAAATCATTCAATTCTAAAAAAGCTTGAAACCCAATTTAAATGGGCTCTGAAAGTGTGTCAAAAAAACTCTAGCAAAAGAAAAGATTACATTTCTGCAACCACCCCTCCCCCAAGACAGCTAATCATTTTTAATAACATAGTAAACTTCTTTAAGATAATTCATGAATTACTGCCTTACAATTTAATCAACTTTCCGAACTTCAGCATTAATATCAGAAAGAGCTGCGAAAATTTTGCTTGCATTAAATTTCATAAAAAAATTTCGAAACATTCATTTATTAATAGTGCTATCAGCTACTAGAACATCTTGAAAGTTATTAAAAATAACAATAATTTTAAGCCTCTTAAAAAGATGTTAAAAACAATTCTTACTAAAACAAAAATATATATTAGAAAAATCTTGGCTGGGATTGAAATATTATAATAGTGATTACACTATTTCATGTAACTAATTACATTGTAATAATGCTGTAAGCTACGCATGCTGAATTCTACTGTTAATATTATTTTGTATTTCTTTTATGATGCTATTTAATAAGTCATCAGTTCTGCAATTGTCAAACAATTATTAAATAAAGACTTTTTTATTCTTAAATACATGCATGGATATAGAATGATAAAGGAGAGTATACAGAAATGACAAAACTCTTCATACCAATAGCAGTTAAAATGCCTATCTAATATTCACAATAAAATGTGATTTTGTTATTGCACAAAACAGTGAGAGTTCTGACTAGCAAAAAAATAATTTAGGTTCCAGTCTCCAATTAGTATTTAGTTTATATTTTCATAACAAACAAACACCAATTTCTGTTCTAGTTGTTGAAAAAATTAATTACACAGATTAATATCAGAATTATCAGTGAAAATTTCTTTTTGAGGTGTCTAACTGAAATTTTTTAACACTGTTTAAATTAGAAACCTGTAGCTTATAGATCAGCAGCTCTATTCACCTAGATCTCATACATTTACTTTAAGTGTTGGTCTTGGCAAGCTCCAAATAATTTTTGAAAAAGGTCCATCAAAATATAAATAATATTCTAATTACCAAACAACATAATATTGTAATTTCATGTGTGAATCCAGAATTAAAGTGGACACTCACAGCATTCACATTAGTTATTTATATTAAGTAATAGTAAGAAGGGTAACATTCATCCATATATATTAGGGTGGCAGTAGTAATGTAGGATGAGGCTTGAACGCACAAAAACGCCTCTGATTGGTCGAGAGCTGATGACGTCACATGTCACGTGTTAGTGAATATCAGAGACTGGTTAAAGCGGTGACTCACCAGTTGATTGGCATCTTCGCTAATGGATTTTCGCTGACGTCAGATATTTTTAAATATGTCTACTAATGGATTTCAATTAGTAATGCTTTTAATTGATTTACATATTAGGGCCATTTTTTGGTATGAGTAATTTCACTTTGATAATATCACAGGCCATTTTTTGGCATGACTAATTTCACTTTGATAATA
>CABFPE010000774.1:6874-33452 GCA_900660155.1 Hofstenia miamia
TATATATATGTATATATATGTCTACTAAATTTAAACTTATAACGTATGGAAAAAATAGTCACATAATAGCATACTAACTTTGTCATAACAGTCTTTTAGAAAAGCTGTTGATGTTTCAGAAATAACATGATTAACTCTCATTCGCACTTTTAGATATTCGATGAAACGTCGAAGGAAACCAACAAAATGATCGGCGCTTCGAATACAACCGGGGACAGCTTGATCCAAGACTTCTTCAGGGAGAGTAGGATTCGTGAAAACAATGTCGGTGGAATTATCTCGTGATTCCCTAGCAGCCAACAAACCAGCGACAAGTTGCTTGTATTCACGCTGAAGCTTCTGTGTATCAGCAGCTTTTATTTTGTTAATTTCAGTGCTGATATCATTGACATTATTCTAAATTGTGAAATCTATTTAATTTCGTTTACGGTTTATATATGTTTATAATGTCTATATATATATAAAAACATTAAATAGGGGTAGAGTAGTCTATATGAACCTTTGAGTACCACACAGGTCAATAAGATATTACTGTAACTAATCTATATATACTGTAAATAATCTANAATCGTTCCTGATAGGAGTAGATCTTAACATACGAGTGTAGAATTAATCGAGGGGTGCTACAGGTTCGGGCGTAGATGTACAAGATTCCTAAGAAACGTTTGACAAATTTCTTTTTCCCTAATAGTCTGTCTCTTGGTCTCTCTCTCTCCCTCCCTTCCTCCCCTCCATCTTTCCTCTCATTTTATTCTGTTCTTCTTGGAATTTGAGAGTCACTGTCTGATTGATGATGAATTTCAAATCATTGGTGTTGATTCAAAATTGAACGTCTAAATTTGAAACGGCCCGCAGAAATTCGAATGCTTAAAATTTGAACAATTGAAATCTTTAATGATAAGTGCTTCATCAATCGATTACTCGACTCGACTAGAAATTTCAAATACTCGCACGGCCCTATATTTAATAGTGTCAATTAGCACTGGATATTATGCTAAACTCCAATGTCATTTCTTTTCTATAATTCGAAATATACATGTTGAGCATTAGAGAGATTTTTGAAAAAAGTGAAACCAGCTCAACGCTTAAAATTTGTTTAAAATGCATTATGTCATTTTGATAAATCGTAGTTGTAATAAAAATTCTTCATTCTTGTGCCGAATTAACGCGATGTCCCTATTCACAATTAATTAGCTACATTTTGAACCGTTCGATTGAGTCGTATTAGAGAATATCCATTGCATATGAGAGCTTCAAAAAAGACGTTAATGATTAATTTTTTTATAGTAATTAAAATGTTTAGTTTGGATGCTTTCGCTTAAATTATAATTTGCAATAAGCACGCTTAAATCGAATGGAGATATGCATCTGTTTGGTCACTAGTTAATTTGGTGATTGTGGAAAAAGAGATGACTTATAAATAAATGATATATAAACCATTCTATATTCTAGTAATTAATATAATTAATAAACTAACTACGAACCCTAAGACTTCATATGGAATCAAAGTTTTACCAAACTTTTGTCAATATGTTTGCGAGTGAATCGACAAGACATGCATTCAATAGCGTAGCCATCGATGTTGTGCGCTTCATCAAAGACAACAACTGCATTGCGAGAAAGGTTCTTCGACACTCGCTCAGAAATTCGTGGATCAATTAAATAATGATAGTTGTAAACAATGATTTGAGCAGATTCTAAAGCAGCCCTAGCCATAAAATAGGGACACCAGCCCAGTCTGGAACCATATTCCTTTAATTCTTCCAAACCATAAACACCTAATATTAATATAATACATTAATCATTTAGCAATAGCTTCAAATTATATCAAAAACTATTAATTTAACGGTTACAGTCCTTTTCAAACTCGCACAAAAGAAATTGAATTTCACGTAAGAGAAAATAATGTAGAATTTTTTAGACTACTAGTATTTAGTTCTGCGCTTAGTGTCAATTGCGGAACTTCGTCATTTAACTTGCTCTATTGTCACTAGAATTATGATTCAAATATACAACAACACATGAGAACCGGACGATCCCTACAATATCGAAAAGTTACTTCATATATCAGATAACGATCTTAAGCATTTGAAAATGAGATCATTTATCAAAGCAGCGTGGTGGGAAAAGAAATAAACAATTCGATGAGATGCATGAAGCCCTTCTACTTCTATTATTTGAGCAAAAACCAGACTTGACACTGAAGGAATTAAGTGAAGTTTTGTTGGCTGAATGTAATACTCAGGTAACCCAACAAGCAATTCGCACCACTCAAATGGCCTTCTTTTAATGTTAAGAATCGAAGCATGAAGTTGAAAAAACGAAAAAATTGGGCTTTAAGTTATCTGCATTACTTAGAAAAGGACAATGTATCAGTATTACAGGATGAGTCAAATTTCAACAAACACATGAGGATAAAAAGATGTTGAATTTTGTTGTATGCATATGGTCCAGGTCTCGGCTTTCTTTTTTTACACACAAGGCTTACTAAAGGCTGCAGATTTTTAGAATACTGTGCAAAGTAGATGTCCGCCAGTAAAAATTAAAATTTGGACTCACGCAATCGCAATCTTACTTTAATAAAGTTCAACCAATCATTGCCTGAGCGAGCCACGATCAAGATGTCCCTACTGCTGTATGATTGAATCAGAACATATTTTGAACTTGGTTAATTTTTAAATATTTTAGTGCTTTTTGTTCTGCTGTATGGATAAATCATCAACATATTCTTAACTTTTGTTTCCGTGCTTTCTACATGTATATTAAAATGCGTTTTGTTTTCTGCAATACAAAATTTAGATGAGCATGTAGACTGCTGCGAAATAGCATTTAAACTTAATGTGAACTGCTTGAGAAGATCAAAACAAACAATTTCTCTTGTGCGAAATTAACTCTCGTCAACATTCAAGAACGTGTTAATTGAACAGACCTGCATGTAACCTAGTTTTGAAGTCAAACTCAGTATCTAAACATGAGTAATGGCAAACAAATTCAAAAAATAGAATTTGAAAAAATATTTTTCAAGAATTCCTAACACATTATTGATGTAGAATTTTATTGCAAGTGTCAAATTTGTGAAATATCACATCACGTTCACGTTCCCATATTTAACCTCCAACTGTAAGCAAAGTTTTAAATTTTTCACGGCTTCTTGAAACAATTTTAAACGTTATAACTTAGGAACTAATAAAGATATTCGATTTTTGGAAACATTTGCGGACGGAACGTCCAATACATGTATCCATGTCAATAGGCATGTAAAAATAACTTGGAAAATGTTATCCCTTTAAAGAATCGAAAACTAATCCTAAGCATATAGGACGAATTTCAATTCTTCCAAACAAGAAAGAAATTTAGGCTAAGAAAATATATTAGTTTAAGACGCCAAATGAAGTACACTACAATCCTAACATACCTTGTTGCTATCTTTTTGATAGCCATTACTATAGCTACTGGTTTCCAAGATTGTTCTATCAATCTATGGCTGACCATAGAAAAAAGAAGGGGAGGAGGAACTGGTGGACAAGAACCAGCAGTTGGACATAAATGTAAATGTAAATGTCTCGAGTGGACCGTTGGTACGCTGGAAGGCACAAAACTTCAAAATATGACTTAGATATACTTGCGATTGTAAATTTCGATCAAATATATCAAAGGGCGAAGTGTTTAAAAAAATATATATAGGCAGTTTAAGGTAATAAATATTATATGAAAATCAGTTTTGGAATTGGCTGTATATTATTTACATTATACATATAAATTATCGAAGACAATATTTTTAAAGGGGAACTTAATTGGTGCAGAATAATTTATTAATGATGAGAATGAACAGAAAGGGTTTAATGCAGTAGCCATGTGTTTAATAATTATGTAGACTACCTGGTTTTAGAGGAATTCCTTTTTCGCGAAAGTCTTCATAATATGCGCAGCCAGGTGGTCGTTCACCATCATCTTTCGATTTCCGCTTCGTTTGAACATAAGATGCAGTGAGGTTATGACATTGCCCATCAACAACGGCACCTTCGCGAATTTTACTAATGGTTGGATGGATGCAAAGATTTTTCCTTGCAGAAAGTGATACTGCAACTAGTGGATAATCAACGCCTAGGAATGTGAAATCAAATATTTACAACATAAATCATATGCAACCTTCTTTTCTAAAGTATTCCATCAAACGATGTATTTCCGCAACAACCTTTTCGAGTTCGGTAACAGTGCGAGAGCAATATATAAGTCGAGAATATCTTTCAGGGTATGTGTGATTGTAAGAAACTATTAAAGATAAAAGAGAAATAGTTTTGCCAGTTCCTGAAGGCATCTCAAGTAAACAGTGGCCACGGGCATCTAAGGATTGTTTAATTTTTTTCATGTAGCTCAACTGCTCAGGATAAATGTACTCATATGGAAAATACACCAACACACCATCTACATTTAACTTCATTCTAAAGCACAATAAGTGATTTGAAAAATAATACATTGTTTGAAAAAACACCACGATTGAAAATGTAATTCCTCGATCAAGATGCTAGTGAAACCAATAAATGTCAGAAATCAACAACACAACAGATTCTAATATAAATAGCAAGCTTGAATGAGCAATGAAGTTATTAGTCAAACAAAATATGTATACAGGCAGAAAAATAACTAGGCGATTATATATATATATATATATATACAGTGTGATTGGTAAGTAATGCCCGATTCTAATTTTTAGAAATTCAAGAGCTTTTTGAACGCTAACTTTTCACNGGTTTTAAATACATCTTTTGTTTTTGTTAGCGCATATATGTATTGTCTCAATAAAAGTTGCAATATAGATGTATCTTTATCAACTTGGTCGACCAGATATATATATATATATATACAGGGTGATTGGTAAGTAACGCCCGATTCTAATTTTTAGAAATTCAAGAGCTTTTTGAACGCTAACTTTTCACTTGATGTCGTCTGAATTCAAACACTTTTATTATGGCGCAGTGGTGCGAGAATGGCTGAACGAAAACTTTGGTGGAAGATGGATTGGTCGTCGTGGTCCCATCGAATGGCCGCCAAGATCCCCCGATCTTAGCCCATGCGACTTCTTTCTGTGGGGCGTTATGAAGGACCGTGTATACGGGAGGAATCCGAGAAGCATTGGGGAGCTGAAGGACGCTATCACGACGGAGATTTCAGCAATCGATGTCAACCTTTGTAAAACAGTATGCCGCTCAGTGACTGATCGTTTGCGACAATGCATGGCTGCCGACGGTCAGCAATTTGAATATTTGTGTTGATCATTTGTTTTTGTTTAATACATTCTTTATTCTTAATATCATGGATCTTTTACTTTCAAAAATCCGACATTTAACCACTTGATATGAAATTAAAAGTCGGGCGTTACTTTCCAATCACCCTGTATATATATATATATTGGCTGTTTGGACCATACTAAATCAGTCTACAAATCGAAATCTACTGTTACAACGCGCCAAATTCTGTTCTGATATTCCTATTTTTGAACTTTTTTTCATGCATACCAATATAGATATTTTTGCAAAAAAATAAGTTTTTTTATTTATTCTTAAAAAATTACGAAAATGGATATTTTTTGTAAAATATTGGCCCTTTGTAACACCGCGTAATATATTGGGGCTTTGTAACAATATTTTTAGAGGAAAACGAAAATTTACAGTTTTTGTACGAATAATAACAGTATAACATGACAATTATCATGGTATTGCGATACCTATCAACTCATGATAGAAAAAACTTATTTCTTTTTCATATCGCGATATGAAATGAAAATTTAAACTCAAATTGGATCTTCACAATTATTGAAATTCTTTCATCGCATTCCATACATAGGTCTTTGTGTTAACCCCAATTTACATAGTGCCTCTAGTCATATTAAAAAATATAACCTATGTTATCATTATATAATAATAACGGCGGATATGTATGTTTATATGGACAAAAAGTATATATAATCATCTCATTTCGTTTGAAATTTCTTATTTTAATGATATTATATTATTACTGCACATTACTACAAAAATTGCACGCTTTTCGAATGGAGGCCCAGTAAGTCATTGGTTGAAAATGTAGTGATCCATATACATTATTGCTAAATATTACATTTATAGATGTAAAACAATTTCAAAACCGATATCTTAGAAATCAAATGAGATATAGAAAGTTTTATCATTTCTAAGAATTCATTAGTAAGAAATGCATTAATCCATAAAAGACAGTATCATACATTAAAACTACAGAAATAATTTTTGTCATGAAATGAATAAAGATAGTACGAAAGCGATGTCTTCAATATTTATTGAGATAAAGAACATTTCTTACTAAATTGTCACTTTTCAGTTATCTCCGATTAAAGAAGTATTTGATTAAAAATGCAGTAGTCCAAGTAAAATTTTATTAAATATTACAATTTTAGGGCTAAATTCAGGAGTCTAAATCAATAAAATTAATCCGAATAAAATCATGAGAAATTAGCGCATTTCTGAAATAATGTTGCATCATTTCGAAGGTATGTCACACAAACTAAATTATTTTTGTTTCAATTTTTTAATTTCAAAAAATTTGCGACTATCGTATGGTAGACATGTAATTTAAGGACATGTACTACAGATCTGGACAGTATTGAGACAGTTATCATTTTAATGATTAAACTTATTTAGCGAATTGTTTGTTTACAATAATCAATCAGTGATGTTAGATAATACAAAACAATCCCATGTCATTTATAGAAAACAATTTGAAAACAATGCAATTATGATTATAAGTACTTTTGAAACTCATTTCCAGTGTTTCTTACGGCAAACACATTCTTTTCACCAAACTCTAAAGTAATGCATGATTTCACTTCTGAATCGATCAGAAAATTAGTCATTTCGAAACACAAGGAGGGGCTAATCTTAGGGATGTTGCAAAAAGTACTGTTGGCGCATTATATCAAAATTTAAGAGATGGAACAATTTTGGTGCTTAAAAAGACAGAGCGTGCTAAAAAATCTACCTATAGAGATGATAAGGCACTAATTTCTTTATCTCCGGAAGACTTCCAGGCAGTTCAGGCGTGAGTGGTGCGCAGTTAAACACCTCAGCAACCGTACTGTAAGAAGAATTCTAGTACGATATAAACTTATGGGTAGAATTGCCATCCAAAAACCATACATTACAGAAATGCAAAGTAAAAATCGGTTCAGATGGGTGCATGATGTAAAAAACAATACGGAACAGGATTGGAGTAGCGTCATATTCTCTGATGAGGGCAAAATAGAGCTCTATCCTAGAGTACATCAGAATGCCCTCTGGGCCATCAAAGAAAGTTCAGCGCCTACCCGATATTAATGAACTTAGAATTTTAGTCATAAACAATTGCTTCTTATTATTGAACACTTTTTAGATATATGTTTATTACATATTTTTTTGTAACTTTTACTTTTCAGGGCGATGTCAAAATTCTTTTGCCCAATGTTATTTTTGGCTGCTCCCAGTTTTTGTTCGATTAAATAATTACTATGACGTACTCTATAGTGTTCCTAAAGAAAACATTCCAATTGTAATCTAATGTTGAGATAATAACCAAAATGTAAAAATTTAATTGGTGTCAATACAAAATATTCAAAAAGAATTTGTTTTATTATATATTGTCTTACAAAGCGCCTTTGTATTACCCAAAATTACAAAGCGACAATATATTAAAAATATTGTATATATATTTGTTTCAATAAACATTCCAAGATGATAGTGGTGACATAGGAGCATAAAAGCCAAGTTCGAATCCAATGCCTTAGAATGAAAATTTCCTAATTGACGATTAAGTTTAATGTGAATTCATTTTAAATATTTCAATTTTGCAAAGTCCATTAATATATCACCAATGCGTAGCATCGAGTGATTACAAGTAATTGATGTCATAAAGTAACAAAGTTTGTGGTTTATAGTGCATGTCAGCTACACAAATGTTAACACAAATTCTTAGAGGACATTTACTCATTGTTTGATAATAGCATTGTCCTATCTTGTCATTATTCTAAGCATTTTTGTTCTGTAGGAATAGCATGGTTTTAAATAAATCAATGAGAATTTGTATTTTTAAGGTTTACTTCTGGCATAGTACCTTTGTGTATACTATATATGGTCTTTTATAAATAATGCAGTGAAATGATAAAAAATCATAACCCCAAAACTACGAACACATTATTTTTCATATTTATAAAGAAAGAAAATATTCACAAAAAGCACTGATGGAATTTACTAATTCAACAAAAATGAAAACTATATCATGTAGTCTGCTGCGTTTAATGCAAAATAAGAACTTACACTAATCTCCAATAATCATCAAGATTAATTATTAAATCAATCAAATAACACCAACATGATAATCGATGTCATTGTTTTTTCATTGGAGCACTATACTATTTTGCTTATACAACCGAAATTATTGTTTTGTCAGATAGGCATACAGCTAGTATGTAAAATAGGACATCTGCATTTTTTAAGACTACAAAAATTGAAAACACAGATAAAACAGGTTGAATTGTTAATGACATCAAAAACTGAATTTTGTTAACCGAATAGGACATCTGAATACTGAAACAGTGGCGGATGTTGCATGCAAAAGCTATGAAATATATTTAAGTAACCAAATTAGTATAAATAATAAACCATGAAAAATATATTTATATGTGAAATCACTGAAGTGATATTTTTCAGAAAGATATTTGTTATATTATTATAAAAATAAGATTAGTCCTGCAGTTCATTCAATAAAACATTTTTCAAGAAAAATTGCTAATATTTTCTGTAGTATTTTCTCCTCTAATTGCTTAAAAATTTTTTGTACAGAAAACAATGGTTCAGCAGACGCTGCTGAAATCAAAGTTTGTATTTAATGAAGTATTTACAAATTTCAGACAAGGCAGTCCACAAATGCATTTCAAAAAATTTAATAAGAATTTTGTGATTTACAATTGGAGTGATGCCAATGATAGCAAACTTGAGATTAACTACAAAGTTTTTCAAGATTGAGAAATTCGAACAGAAAATGGCAGCTGAGGGTAATCACATTTAAATTTCAATTGTTCAAAGTTTTTAAAATATAATAATTCTATAAAACGACATTTGCATGATGTGAAACTGGCCTCCATTTGCGTGCATATGACGACAATTTACTTCAAAATATATCATTCTTAAAAAATCAAGGTTAAATTTGATTTTGGAATGAATTGGTTGCACATTAGCAGAAAAAATTCGTCTTTCATTAACAATTCCAATAAATTTTCTAATGTCTGTTAAAGAAAAACAAATGGGTGCTTTATTCTTATTTAAGAATGTGCACAAGGAATCCGTGGGATAAAAAATGCAAAAAAATAATTATCCCAGATATGAGCCCCGCACAAATCTATTCTGTTTCCGGCACTGCTTTAATAAAGAAATGTTCTTATTGATATTTAAATAAACATCATGTTTACTTTTGGATTATTGTTCTTACAACACATGAGTATTTCAATGCGAAGCCATGAAAGGATTGATTGCTTTGCTCACTAAATCTTAGCGCAATGATTGGATGAATTTAATCGTTTGAGAGAGCGTAGGTAGAGCATTAAGACACCTGCTTGCTGTTACGCAATCATTTAATTATTTTTAAAGCGCATCGTAATGAATTATATCCTATATTCCATTCATATTTCCATATTATTACTTGATTCTTGAATGTTGTTTTAACGCAAACTAACAATTTCCGATTTGTACATTTGTATAGATATAAATTCACCCAATTAAGAATGAAATTCATTTATTAAAAAATTATTAGGCAAGCACTGCTTGCCTTGCTTACACGTACGAGCCGACTATGGTACTCATTACAAAAATTAATAAATATGCTTGTACTAACATTTTTCTAACGTAAGTGGGGTTGCCGATTAATATGGTTATAATGAAAATATATAAATAAATTATTAAAGAAATTACATTGAATTTTAAGAAAATGTTTTATATCTAATACTTCTTGAAAGGGTAAATCTATATTTTGAAAATTGGTTTGAACAAAAAACATTTTGATATAAGATAAAATTTTTTTAAGTGTTGCAAAATTTTATGTAAGCAGCTTCAATAGATTGTAAACAAATGCTAAAGATGACGTTATGTTATTTCCTAATTTTAAGTTAATTGAAAACAAATACTAACAAAAAATAATTGGTTTGTTTTAAAATTTGTTCTTGAATGTTTCAAATTCGTCCTGCGACCTAGTGAATTCCTTGTGCCTTGTAATATCAGCACAATTTTATATTAAGATTGCAATTTATTTTGCTAAATATTAGAAATCATTTTATTAAATAGCTACTTACCACAAGTACCTATGTATATTTCACCATTATACAGCATATTTTACATAAAAGCAATAATGGGTATAATGTATGAACGAAATTTAAAATATGGCTATAATGAATGGTTAAAAAAATTTCTGGCCGTCACCTCAAAAACTTACAACCTTGATATTATGATTGAAACAAATCTGAATCAAAACATGATGTTTATAGATCTACTAATGTTTTTAAAGTCAAAATGCAAAAGGTTTGAATAACTTTTCTCTTTAAGAGAACGATAAATGAGATTCCTCATCAGCAAACAATCTTTCAGGTATCCAATCGAGATAATATTTTGCTAAATTCATGTCCATTTATGAATTTCATTGCATATTTAAAAAATTTATCGAATTCAATGAGTACTTTATTTTAGGCAAGCAAATTATTCGGCCATGTCTACTTTATAAAAACCTTAATTCATTTGTCACTTTTATCACAAAAATTTCTTACTAAAACAACTCTCATATAGCTTGGTGAACTTGTTATTAGACAACCTTTACATCAACCTATAACCAGACTCTTTCTAAAAAAGAATTTTCAACAATCATTAAAACTAAATATCAGCATACTATTGTTGAAAAAAATTGATTAAAATCTTAAGAACAAATTGATATAAAAGTTTTAATTGTGAACCCAACTTTAGATATCAGTGTCATATCACAGCTATTTGCTCACAAAGAAAAATTGATATTTCGGCAAAATAAAGAAGCCTTCTAAGACACTAAAGATAATACTGAATCAATTTGTAGGATTTACTGTTTAAAGTTATAGCACTGGGTGGTATTTTACTTGGAGTGATATCTTAATAGTTTTTTACACTCTAACCTTAATCATAACTTTCAGTCCAACCATTGAAATTGCATTTAATTTCATCATGTTGATAAATTTTATCAATTTTTTTTTAAATGCTGGCTAAAGAGGTAGAGCTTAATTAATAATGCACGATATCATTCTAACTGGATACGCTAAAATAACGGTAAGTACTGAATGATTATTTCATGTGGCGGATGTGTAGATTGATACAAAGAAATTTGCAAATTTGAAAAATTAAAATGGATTGATTAACATTGATTTAAAATATGTGAAAGTTTAACTTTAATCACAATATTTTTAATGAATATGACTAAACAAACTCCTAAACTTTACCAAATTCGTAATCTACATATCCGACAGCAAGGGTACCGAAAAATTTCAAAAGTGTTATTGTACTTTGGGCTATCCAATTGGAATGACGTCAATATCACAACGGGGCCTTATTGTACTTTAGGGGACCCAGTTTATGTGACGTCATAAATGGGTATAAAACTAACCCTAACCCCAATCCCTCACCCAAAAAACAAATCGCCTTTCAAATTCCATATGAACTATTGGGCGTTATTGTACTTTAGGGGACTCAGTTTGAGTGACGTCATAAAATGGGTATTAAACTCTAACCTTAACCCTAACCCTACTCCCCAACCAATGCAATTATATTGCATTATGATGTCACATAAACTGGGTCTCCTAAAGTACAATAACGCCAACTATTGTTGCAAAAATTATTGTTTTCGTACTGTAAACGTTACTTCAACAAAAAGACAACGGTCACAATGGACTAGCTACTATACAAAAATTTAGTATAACATTACATATTTTCATTTTCAATTAATATGCGCTACACTACACGTCTTCATTTGAGTTTTGAGTTTGAGTTTAAATTTAAAACATTTTACAAAATGTTAAATTTGAATCGTTTGTGCAGTATATTGCTATATTCTAAGAAAATAGATTATTTATTAGATGCAAATATACTTACTTTACTAAAACGTTATTTATATGTTACTAAGGTTAAAACAAATAAAATAACTGGAATTATCATAATACGGGACAAGATTTCAACAAAAATATTTTCGCTGTATTTATATGAAATGACAGAATTATGCTTTAATAATATAGTAGTTATGAATTGGGTAGGTTTAGGAAATAAAATTGATCGTATTGCATGGGTGATACTATATTATTAGTTTTTTTTCATTATGCGTTTGATATACATCGTATTTTTCTATAATCGATAATTTATATTTTATCCGTGGATTCTCAATTTACCTTTATTTGATTCCATTAATATTATATATGTAATTCGTAGCATTATTTTGTATTAAAAAAAATATGTACTAATTATAATCACAAGTTGCCATTTCATGATTATACTTTATATTTATTTGTCACTAGGATTATGCAGTTACAAACCTGAATTTTTTTCTATTTTCCTTTTTGGTTTACTTAATGAGCACTTTGTGTAATTCGAGAATATAATTTAATGAGTTATTAGGTGTTTTGTGAACAATTGGGTGAATGATCCATTGTATGTTATTGTATTGTATATTTTATTCAAAACTTATTTTGCTAATTTTTCTGTGATTAGTATTTCAAGTACCAAAATTCTGAAAGCGACATAGTGATTGAACTTTGAATATAATTACAAAGGATTATGTGTTTGTTTTATTTGAAATTAAAAACCAATTGCATTTGATTCTATTATCATATCATGCTATTGAAAATGGAGTATTTTTAAGCAGTTTTATAAGCGATTGTTAAAAAGAGCAGACTGAAAAACTTTTAGAAATTAGGATATATTCTTATTCCATATTCTACTTTTCATTTTGATTTAGTGAACTTGGCATTACTTCTTGCTTGATTGACCATCGTTTTAAGGATTCATTGGTCTCATGTGACATGCAGCATAATCTCAGTATGTCTATTTTAATACCAAGTCTTTAAATGCCTATTATTCTAGTCACATTCTGTAGATATTGTAAAATGAAAATGACATTTTGTAATAATAATTGGTTTTCCACCATTTTGTTATGCAATCAATGCTTCACTCCAAAGCTTACGATCGCCATCTATCAAAGCTATGCAAAATGAATTATCGTGAGCAAATGGCATCAAAGACAACATCCCATGCCTTACACATTGATTATTAATGTAGTTAACAGAAATTCTAAAATTTCGGGCTTTTTGAAAGATATCCAATGGACAATGCCTTTATATCTGTAAGCTTGATACCGTGTAAAAACTTTCATTGATTAGACGTAATTAATGTCAGTCCATATATCTGTGAAGCTCTGATATATCTGATTTGGAGAATAGGGATGTTTTGATGCAGATAATTCACAAGAAATTCGTGTATTTCCAACTGTTCCTAGAAGATGCGTGGTGGTTGACATAATATTCTGTTTTACTTCATTACAAATTCCTTTTGTGACATTCTTTGCAGTTTGATTTTCATCAATCCTGGTGAAAATTCGAAAATCTTCTGCGTATAACTGCAGGTTGAAATTCCTAACACTATGTATATTAAGTCTCTGCAATAACAAAAATGAACGTCTGGGAGATTGATTTCCAAGGATCTAGCGAGGAGGGCAAATAATCAGTGTCTCTCTTAGGTGGGTACGAAATGTCGTTGCCATTAGTTATATATGATCACCAGAATATAGTTGGCAGGGGAAATAAATTCTCTAATACTTTCGTGTCAAAGTTGTTGAAATCGCACATATGACAAAAATAGCCTTAGGGTATGAGTCAGTTATCCAATGATTGGCCCTCAGTATGCGTTTTGTAAAAAACTTGCTTGTCAAATGAAGGAGGATAATAGACTACGCACTAGACTAACTTTCCTCAATTATAGGTACAGCTTTTTATCTGAAATTTTGGGTGATCTGCGAGTTGACGTTTTTCTTAACTTCTGTTGAAAATTTCGCATTATCATATTCTGTTGGTCAGTTCAATTCTCTAAATGAATGTTGCTTTCTCAATCCAACTCAGGAACTGTTTTTTCATACAGTTTGAGTTTGACAAGATATAATAGAACCATCCACTTTGGGCATATGTTGCTCAAAGCTTCAATGATAAAATTCTTCGGACGTTTTGTCATGTTGAAATCAGCATCAGGAAACTAGCAAGTTTTGTATTTGGGTTTTGTCTGTGGACTCTTATTGCTGTGTATTGCTCCCATATTTAGCAACACAGCATGATTTCCTATTACTCATAACCGGCTACATTTTGTAGGCTATCACAATTCTCATTTGAGAGAGATTCAGTCTTATGAATGGGTAATAAGCAGGCAGACCTTGGTCTTGCGAATACCTGGTGTGTTTTGATTGATATATGATTAATAATGGGATGTTTTTAGTTAGCTGTTTCAGACTACAGTCAATAATAGTATTTCACGTTAGCCTATTTTATTATATCTAAGATAGGTGAGAATTCCCTCGCTAATCATTTGCCATGGCAAATCGACAGTATTCAGCTACAACGCCTTTCCAAATTATTCTGTATTTAGATATTAATTATGAACAATGCGTTAAGCAGTCAAAATTATGCAAATATCGACAATGATATTGAGACTAATAGTTATTTGATAATAGACAAGAAACATATGATGTCTGAACATTATACTTCCCGTAATGAGAGTGATAATGATGACGAACCTGCAGATAATGATTGAAAAAAACTACCATCTAAGCTGAGGATAGCGAGAAATAGATCTGCAGTCTCCAAAAGAAATCACTGTGCTCTTTAGCTTCTAAGCTAAATAACACAGGGATTTCTTTTGGAGACATATAATGCCATTACGCTCATAGTAGTGTAAATATTTGATAAACATGCATTAAAATACTTGGATTCTGACAGGCAGCTGTACAAAAAACTCAACATGCATTAACGTGTTTATAATAATAATAAATCCTGATTCCAACATTTTCTGAATATGTTCTACGTTTTATTTTATTAAAATAATGATCATTTTATGTTATGCAAGTTTGCTACTGCATATATTTTGCATTAATTATTCGAATTTATCCACATATACTATTCTACTTCATTTATAAGATATGGCTAACAAAATGTAGCGGCCAACAAGATTGAAGTTAATAAAATTTGTGCTAGGATGGGGTTAAGAAGACTTTCAGAATGCTTGAATATCTTTAGATTTAGTGATGATGAATAATGTTGTGGAAATGTTATTTATATAAGTGTTAAAAATGCAGATTTTTACCA
The DNA here is from genome assembly GCA_900660155.1 of Hofstenia miamia. Classification (NCBI taxonomy): domain Eukaryota; kingdom Metazoa; phylum Xenacoelomorpha; order Acoela; family Hofsteniidae; genus Hofstenia; species Hofstenia miamia. Next base: position 22,278 of record CABFPE010000774.1, read on the forward strand.
ATTATTTCCCCATTGATCCGATTTTATTACAAATATATTTCTCGCAGTTTAACCATTTTTTTTGAGGTCCGTAAGTGAAATTTGCAAAAGCGGACACAAGATGTATTCATATGTGAAATGAAATAATAGATTTCCTTTGAGATATGTATTGATGTAATGTATTTAGTTAATCGTTCAATTGTTAGATTAAAATGAAAGTGCAAAAATGTGAAATTTGCCTTGTAAATTTTTCCAAGAAGAATTTTCCTCGTGCCGTACCATGTTGCAAATTTCTGGTGTGTGAAAGTTGCATCGTACTAAATCCACCCTGTTTGAAGTGTATGCAGACAAATTTACTGGATATTTCTATACCTTTACAATTTCAGTGTCGTGCGTGTCTACAGTTTAGTAGCAAAGCTTCAGAAGAATGCGAATTGTGTCAAAAATGTGTTTGCATTGAGTGCTATAATGATCATGAATGTTGTTTAGCTTCAGAATATCGAAAAATTTTAAATCAAATGAAAATTGATGCAATGAAAGAATTTGAAGAATCACGAATTTCTATAAATATCGAAAATATCATGAAGAAGTTAGAACTTTTGAGAAATGATATTTTTATAAACACTGTGAACATAGATTTATCAGATCGTGTGATTTCTTTTAAAGACAAATTTGAAGAATTATCTGATAGTACTTCATTAACGGAAGTAGACGATTTTTCAGAAATAAATTCGGCATATAAAGATAAGAGCTACTCATTTCGTTTCAATAAGCCTTTATTGACTTCTTTCGCTGCCGAAATTGAAGATATTAGGAAAGACGTTGATCTTATTCACTGTTTATTTGAACAGACTGAGATTCCTAAATCTATTGTTTCTTTCACCAAATTTTCAAATATTAATGATAGTATTACTATTGCTAGTGCGTTTTTGAATAATTGGCATAATATCAAACTTCAAAAGTGTTCAAAAAATGATAATCACAGCGTTATTCTAATTGATTTATTCCATACAGAATCGTTTGCTTTATTGATTAATACGAAAAGAGGCCCTATTATAAAAATTTATAATAGCGATACAATTTTGGACCGTTCTCTAAACTTCTCATCTATGTGCAACAAGGAAGAAATATCTACTGCCTGTTATTCTCCAAATTTAGAGGCGTTTATTTTACTTAATTCATCACGTAATCGAATTTACGTTTGCTATCTTCATGAAAACAAGAAGCCAGAGGAAGTTATATTTAAACATGCAATTTTGGACATCTGTTCAAATGAATTACAAACGTTTTTGGATACTCCTATGGCTTTGACAACATTAAAAAAACAACCTGAATATAAATATAAGCAAAAATCCACTTATTCAAAGCTATCAGCGTGTATTGAAGATCGTGTCATTTGTATTCGTAACGAATTTAATGATGTCAAATTTTACATTTACAATTTATTGACTAGAAATCTTTTACTGAATCCAGAAATATTATACACCGGATCAATGAAGTCAAGGGTTTGTATTTGTTCAATATTCAATTATAAATATTTTGGTCTTGGTGTGATTGATAAACAGTGTTTCAAGCTAGGCCTACTGGATGGAAACGGACAGGTAGTGCGTCTATTGAAAATTGACAATATCAAAGCCATTGTAAATGCACTTGTGGTTGAAAATTGTTTATATGTTCTAAGTAGCTCTTGTTTGCTGTCTTCTAAATTGCAATGAAATTCACTGATTTAGTTTTAATAGTGTCTTGTACAGAAGTAAAGGTGCATTTTAAAAATGTAATTTTTAAGTAGATTATAAACTATAAGGTCATTTTTATACAGTTAAATATGCTTAGATTTTATTATGTTCGTGATTGTAATTGGTCTAAAAATATTATCGAATTAGAAAACCCTTGCAAGAATGCTTTCATACACCCTACTGACATTTTATTAAGGCACCTTAAGTTTATTGTACGTTATTAACTACTAATAGTCCGCTATGAATGCCAAAAATAATTAGTTTGAGATCCATTATTTTTGTGAGTTTAAACCGGATTTTCTAAAACTAAAAACCATTTTAATTAATTTTAAATGTTTCACTTGATTTGATTGCTGGATGTTTGAATCTACTTGATCGAATTTCTGTCGGAAATAAATTTGTAATATAAAAATGTCTTAGTGTGTTATTTAGTTCACATTTATTCTACAAAATTTCTGAACATTATTGGATTATGTACAAAAAGGAGAAGGGGTTCATGACTTGTAGATGCAAAATTAAATCTAAAATGCATTACAACTGCCGTTTAAACTTATACAAATAATTTGAGGTAATTATCAATATATCTGTCTATGCTTATAGAAATACGTTGTTTCGACTTGTTCTCACATATTTCGGGTGGCATATTAAGTAGCTTAAGAAAATTCAGAGCACCTTTTAGCTGAAGCTCTGTGATGAGCTTGCCTTATTACTTTATTCGCATTTCGACATATTTATAGAAATATACGAGCTTGATACAAAGCCTGGTCGGAGTCCTGATATCAATAAATGCAGTGGAAAAATATGAAACAATGCTTTTAAGCTTGAATTTATGATGTTCTGTATGGTAATTCAAATTGTATTTCCAAATTTTGTGCACTATTTACCTTAGAAAGTATATGGTATTGGTTTATTGGCTTCATATAACACATCTCATCGTTTCAGTTTTTCTTTATAGGTCCATCCAGTCAATTACAAGCATGTTTAAATTCTATAGACAGTCAATAACCTTCGCACTGAAGTGCCCCAATTTTAAACACAATGTGATTCTCCCTTTCATTACATGGTCATTTAACATCTAATAATTTAGGGTGAAATAGTTTTCTTTGCATCATATGGTAAATTTCACATCTAGATTTCGTAAATTTAGTTGGTATTGGGAATATAACAACCAATTGATTCTTTTACATAATTGGCATCTATTCATATTTCGAAATCTTTACTGCTCATTAATACTTAAGTAGTTGAAATGTTATTTGCGTTTTGCTTACAGTAAATGTCAATCTCACAAAGTTTAATAATATACACTTGGAGACATTTTATATTTAGAATTTTCTAATATTTCAAAATGTCTGAATGTGTACATGTAATTATCTGACAACTAATTTTGTACGTTCATCCTTACGATTAACCAATGTCAATTATTTATGGCGGCCCGGGGGATTTAAGCCATTGCGCATTTTCGCTACTATATTTTTTAACCGATTTTTTTGTGCATTATTGTATGTAATCAGTTAGTGGGCGCTGCAGTGCGCGAAATTTGATTATGGTCACTCCAAAATTTGCAAGTTTTAATATTTTAGAAAAATATTTCAAGAATTTCAATTTTACGCGAAAGTATATTTATATAATTCATATACCGGTAGATTCGAATTTTCAAAAATTTCAAAACTAAATTTTATTAACATAAAAAGCTGCGTTTTACAAAATGGGGTGGCGAAATTTGATTATGGCTACCAAGATAAATCAACATCTTCAAATTTCTTTACTAAAATGAAAGTTTTAGTAATCAATATTTTTCCTTTGCTCAAGATAACCTCAATACATCGCTTAGGCATAGAAGAAGATAATGATATTAATTGATTTTGAGGAATTTCGTCCCAAGCTTTCAAAATTGCAATTTTTAATTCATTTTTACTTGTATATTGTTTCGCACCAGCGTAAACGACCCTCGATAGATGTCCCCATAAGTTCTTAATAGGATTGAGATCTGGGGATTTCGATATCCAGGGTAAAACATCAATTTCCATGTCTTCTAACCACAATTTAGTTTCGCCACTAGTATGAATAGAGGCTAAATCATGCTGAAAATGATAGCCTTCACCATCAAACTGATAAATAAAAGGTAGAATATACTCAATTAACGTATGTATGCAGGCTCCAGAGTTCTGCACACCCTCCAGGATTGCCAATTGCGATTTTCCTTGTGCACTAAACGCACTCCACACCATCAAACATCACCCCCACTCTGACGACTTAGAAAATACTTTTCTGTAAATGTATTTTTCCTTACATAGGACATTTGTTTTGGTGGCCATAATCACACCCTTTTGTAAAACTCAACTTTTCATGTTAATAAAAGTTAGTTTTGAAATTTTTGAAAATACTAATCTATATCAATTCTATAAATATACTTTCGCCTAAAATTGAAATTTTTGAATTATTTTTCTAATCTATCAAAACATGCAAATTTTGGGGTGGTCATAGTTAAATTTCGCGCACTGTATATTGTCGGAACAAATTCTGCTATAATTTTTCAAAAATTTTCGAATATTCGGTTTGTTCATAAAAATCAAATGAAAGATTACAACTGAAGAAACAGATACATGTAACCAAATGTAAAAAGGCCTGTAATAAATTTGCTTTGCGATGTGAAACCCCATGGATTTAACAATTTCATGATGAGGAATTTACCTTCTACCATGGAGAATATATTTACACTACTATTAACTAAATCCTAAACAAGGTTATGAAACATTTTTATTGATAATTCAATTATTTTGCTCTTAAAAACATTTTACACAATTCATGTTTTTTTATATTTTTAGACTATATACATATTTAATGAAATTCTCTATTTAGTTGTTTTTTTATGACCACTGAATGTTTTCGAATGAAACTCCTTCTCATTGTTATAAGGCAGCTAAGTGCAATACACCTGGCTTCTCTACTCGTTTTTTGAAATGGTTTTCAAAGAAGATGAAAAGTCTTAAGTCGTATTGGTTCAATCCTGACAAATTTGTGGCTTTAGTTGTCGCCTCATCCAGCTTGATGGTTATTTCATTGTTTGGAAGCATTGTGTTAACTGTACTGGTGGCTTTAGGCTTAGGTGTTGGTATGTCATATCACAGAGCTAATCATTCATCTATTGAATTTCGTTTTGTTCTTCACAATTTATTCAAATATCCCAAATTTAAGACGAATGCATTAAAATTAGTTCAACACACCTGGTCGCCATCCCCCAGCCTGAAATTGTTTGATCCGTACCTCAATGAGATCATTACTCCAACGAGAGCAACGTCGTTTCCTCTCAGTGTTGTTTTACTCGCGAAACCGCTTAATCCAAACGATTCAAATACCCCTCATGTTGCTGGATATGCATTAGTTGAAAGTCTGAAACTCACTCCAAGTACGAAGCTAAAAGATATTGAAGAAGAATTACTAAAGAATCAGTCAAAATCTCAGCTAATAGAAATGCTTCTTAGGAATGATTTAAATCCTGACTTGCTTGATGCCAAGCATTTATTCGCTTATTATTTTGGACATAAATGTATTTTGCGTACATTTGTTATTGGAGAAAAGTACAGGTCTAATGGATTCGCAAAAGTCTTATTTGCATATGTTCTTAAAAAGCTTCGTGATATTGGAGAAGTTGATTGTTTGATTTGCAAATCTAATTCCTATGTCGAAGAGCATTTACTTGATCTATTCTTTGGACAACGCTACACACCTATGCTTAAGTCACATAAATATGATGAGCTTGGTTGGTTTTGGGGCCAAGAAACTATTTATTTTCCTGTATATAAGAAGAAATTGGAGCTTCGTATTGATGACGCCCTGGAAAATTTTTTAGTTTTTGAGCGAGTAAAGAAATCAACAATTCCTTACTTTGTAACAAAAAAGACAAAACGACACAATTGCGAGAACATTGAAGTTCTCAGTAACCCTTTTTATACTTAGTGACTTTGTAATCGAATTTTTATTCTTGTACTTAGGACAACCACTTGCTGAAAGTTGTTTGATATTTTGTATATTATAAATAGTAAATCTTTTAGATAGAAATTTTTATACTAATATCCTTCGTTAATAATGTTTAACATGCTATCACCTAATTTGACAAAATATTTGAACTTTAAGCTTAACTTGGATCCAGGATGTAATGTCCACACCACATTGAAAATAGTTTAAAATAGAGGAGTTCGGTTTGGTAGTAAGTATGGAAAAAAGTTTTTCTATCAATAGTCCAAGCTAATTAATCGACCGGTCAATTTTAGTTTTTTAACGACAGCGACAAAGTATTACAAACAAAAAATTAAACTTTGTGTCTCCGAATAAAAAAATCTGAAAATATTGTTTGTACATTTCGAATTTGTACACATGCATGTCGGACTACAATTCACCTTAATTCAAGGCTAATTTTTAAAAAATTAATAAAAAATTACAATACTTTGGAACTACATGCATTTTTGTTTTGTTAATTCGTCACTTTGTTTCAATGAACTGTTAGCTAACAATTCTTAGCGCCATATAAATGGAAACAGTTGATTTTTTTCAATTTTGCTTCATTAACTAAAAATCTAAAATTCTAGAGACAAATTTTCTGTATTTGATTGGGCCTCCACGAGTGTCAATGCAGTTTTTAATTCTGTTTGGCAACGATTCCATCAACGTTTGACAGTGCTTTATTATAGACTCATCTTCATTTCAAATTTCTTGACAACGTTGGACAAGACCATGCTTGGAGCATTTCATGGTGGTATGACATTTTTGCTTTAAAATAACCCACAAAGATGAGAACGGAGGTGTTAAGCTTTTATAGGCACCACATCTTCTTTTCCCATATTATCTCATGAATTGCTATTGGAACATCTTTCATAATTTAATTGAAAAGCATAAAAAATGACGTTTAGAATAAAAGCGAATTAATGGGTGGGTTGGAGTAAAGTTTAATAAAGTTTTAACCTTAGAGGCCGTATGAGTAAAATGTAAGTAATAACATAGAGTCTTACTAATAGAACAACATTGTAATATTAGGCGTTTTCAGAAATTTTCTGTGCAACAATTGCTGCGAAAACGGAGCAAAGACAAAAACATTATGTAGTGAAGAAATAATCTGTCCGACACTGTATATATTTCGCGCTAAGTATGAATTGATGAACCATTTACCGCGCTATGTGTTAAATATATTCGCGTTATGGTTTCAGACAATGTTTTTGATATAAAGATGATATATTTGGCCTTAAATTGATAGCCAAACTATAATTCATTCATACACGGCTATTTTGTCACATAAAGTAAGATTCGTATCAAATTTGATTCCAAAGATATTCTTCGAATATTCTAGATTGATGCACTATTGCGGGCATACATCTAATATTTTCTAACTGCCCTTTTTTAACCTCAAATGGGCAGCTTTCTGCTAAGCACTTACCAGAACCTTATCCTAATAAATGATCCAATCAAATCAATCGCCGTTGACAAGCCATCATATGAATAATACAACGCTTCCTTTTTTGCATTATATTCCAGGCTCATTTTCCGCATTTTATACGAGAACATTTTAGTTACTAGTTAAAAATGCATTGATGATATCAAAATTATAGTTCTACGTTTTTTATTTACTTGTACGTATGATAAAATAGTTGCAATTCGCATAAATTCAAACTGGTTGCATTTTTTTCCCTAGAATTACGCAAAGGCTCAATATGTGTTTCGAGGCTGTTTTTCATTTGTGTTTCGTGGGGCATAACTCCAATTTGATGCATTTCATTTACTATTGCGATGCTATTTTTTATGGGTCCCACCACCTCTGAGACCGGATAGTGTTCGTCCTGTCTTGTTTCCATTACTGCACCTGGTCGTACTCCAAAAAATACAGTGTACCAGAGCTTTAAATTAATAGGCAAACTATAATTCAATTCATCCCTTATTTGTTCTTCATGTATTGCCTGAAAGGATAATTTCAACAGAAAGGAGTAAGTAGTTTTCCGCAGCCGGGTATGGATGATACATGTAATTTTTGACATATGAGATTTCAAACACACCTAATTGGTGCCAGTTTATCTTTTGCTCGCTGCTATGACTTTTGTTAATCACCTATCAAGGCGTGGATACTTAAACAATGTTTAAAATAACTGTTTTGCAGTGTTTTTTAAATGTTTTTTTTTCAAATTCATATAGGAAAGTTTGGAAAATTATTTTTTGGTTTCGTCTATTCGTACTTTTATAACCGATTTTCTAACGAAAAATAGTAAAATTTGGGTTTTGTTTACGTGTATGGAACGAAAAATGAATATTAATAAGTTTATCATAATTCAATGTTTGCTACTATATGCATTTTTAGCAAATTTTCGTATCTTGAGCTGGGCATGTCTAAAAGCATAAAAACATTGTTTTAAACGTTTAAGACGGTTTTTGCGAAACATGCTTATAAAAATTTAATATTTATAAAATACTAATTTGTATGTGGGATTTCTGATGCACTTTAGACTATATTAACTAGAATATATTTTATGGTATTTCTAAAAGTAATGCTGTGATATTTGTTATAAAATAAGTTGAATTTTATTTATGAGCAACTAAATATCTAACGCTCGAATAGTTATACTTTAATTATTGGAATGCGCGTGAGGTTGTGCTTTAGCCAATTGAATCATTGCGCTTCGATGCAGTTCTAACATTGTATATAATTAGAGTACAGCATTCGCATTACTGAATTATTTATTATTTTACCGTTTCTCATGTTCATTTAATGATATATTTCTTTTTACTCTACTTCTATTTACAACACTTGCTCCAACCTCTTTTAACTTAAATCCTTTATTCATGTCTACTATTTAAATAAAGAATCAACTCAAATGTGTGATATCTCAAAAATCTAAACTAATTATGTTATATTTTGCCCTTTTGTTTTACCTTATCAATGCATTGTGGTATACGAAACTTTTCCAAAAAAGCATTTTATTTTTTTTCCAATTGTCTAGAAGAGCATAAAGAATAACATATTATATATATATATATATATATATATATATAATATATATGTATATATATATGTATATATTATATATATATATATATATATATATATAATAAATATGTATTTGTTGTACTGCTATAAACATGAAATAAAGATATGAAATATAAAAATATAATATATATATATATATATATATATAAATGTGGGCATATTCATTATTGGTTATGGGACATTTATACATTAATACTATCTATATTTGGTGAAAATAATATATTTAACTACAATTTTTTACTTTCATATAATAAATATGATGCAACTTTAGCCATTGCCTACTGATTCTCACCAAACCACATGCAGTAACACTAAAAATTATGCTGTCCGCTGGTTACCGGACCTCTCACACTATATAAAGCTTTAGACAGTAAACTCCTACCAAAAATTTCTGTGATGAGTAACCTTTCCATTTTTAGAGAACATATGTTTATTATTAGGCAAAGCCTAATTATTTAAATATCTCATTCTTGTAAGAATTATGTTTTGAACAGTTTGTTGGTTACTGGATTTGAAACTGGGGACATGGAATACAGTTTAGACTCATTGAATTCAACTCCCCAATATAAAAGTGTGAGCCGTTTTTATTCCAGTCTTTAGTTGGCTTTGAGTTATTATTATCTTTTAATCGTATTTTGATCTTGATTTTGCTTAAGTGGAAAATTATTGAATTAATTTTCCGTATGTTAATATGAGTTGTTTGAGTAAGCACTAGCTTTGTGTGATGTTAATGGCATCTTTCCATGCAAAATAGTCATCTAAGAGCTTTGCATTGCATTTGAACATTTTAAAGTATATTTCCAAGAATTAGTTTTGTATGATGGCAGTTTGCAAGTGACCGAAATTTTAGGCACAATTCTTGCACAAGAACAATGCCCCCTCCAAGTTCAGTCCCATGTTTTATATGGTACTCCGAAATTGACCGCTTATCGTATCAACTCATTCAAAACTTGATTTTTACAAAACTATGCTTGTTCCCATTATTTTATGTGTTTTTTTTACCATTCTGGTACTCGGCTAAAAGCAGTGTTCCTCAACTAGAATATCAAATATCGTTAGTACCCCACTACGATCTTATAAGGACCGCCATATTCAACTAAGCTTGCTACCGCTTTATGATATGCTAGTGATGTCTAATATGTTTAACAAGTACTATAATTTTGATTGGACCAAGAATATTTCTTTCTCTCAGATAACACGCACGCGATCTGGTTGACGGACACATTTTCTTTTGCTTCTATCAAATGTAGGCCAAATCTAGCATATTCCAAATTCTCAGGCGATTCCTTTATTTTTGCAATTTTTTTACGAAATGAAATTTTACTTTAGAATATACTATGGGATTTGTGCAGATCTAACCCAGTAATTACAGAAAATTGTACAGGGGGCAGAATAATTACAGACCCGTACTAAACAGTTAAAATAATAATAATTATTATTATTATAATGGCGCTGAATACAGTTTGGTGAACTATTATAAGGAAGCTGAATACAAAAATTATTATAATGGCGCCTTTGTTGAGAATTTATTGAATTGTTGCTAGTTTTTCGAAATAATTGATTTTTTACGATTTTTTTAAATTTCTACGCATTTTATACATTTTGTAGCATATAAAAATGTATACATTGTTTTATAACGTTTGCTTGATTAACGTCTCCTTTTAATTCCGCAATTGATGTTTCCAGCATACATTAACTGAGTCAAATTCCTCATTCGCTAACCGTTTAATCTTTATACAATATGGGCAAAATTCACTGCCCCTTTTTATTTTTCAACGTTTTTTATATTTCTTAATATTTTTTATTTTCTTCATATCCTTAAACTTGATCATTGAGAAATTTCTAGTTGGTGTAATAATGAAAGGAAAAAGGTAGTGCTGGATCAGGTCCGGTTAATCGGGTCAAGGTAAAACCGGGTTGGTTCGGTCAAAGCCGGTTAATCAGGTTAAAATTCGGTTAAGTAATTCCATCTTTGATTTTGAAAATTTGTTGATTTAAATGAGATTGCGGCTTTACAAAAAACAATGGAAATTGTGACAAAGGGTGAAAGATTGTCATTGTTGTAATTGCAATAACGCGTAAAAGGATGCATAAATTTGGTTTGTTGTTACTATATAGACTTGATTTCAAGTCATTCATAAAGTTTTAAATCTATTCCTTTTTTATGTATAACATATTTTTCTTCATTAAACTTGGATAGATTACGGTCATTTTCAGTAAGGCTTGCTTCATAAAATCTCATATCTAACAATTATATATATATATATATATATATATATATATATATATGCGGCCGCTACGTACTAAAGGGTTTCTAATGAACGTTATTATAAATTATATAAAAATAAAAAAATGAATAAATATTGTAGAAAAAATTGGATTTATTAGCAATTTTAACAATTATGCATACGCTCTTAAACAAATTTTTACATT